>UELV01179070.1:1251-32285 GCA_900490015.1 Megastigmus stigmatizans | reverse complement strand
TATATATACATCTATATATGTATATTGCGCGTATATTGGTTGGCGGCGGTAGGATAGCGTCCGGGTGCTCCAGAGGCGCATAACGAAGGCTTTCACAGACGAATAGATCCGCGCGCAGAGCGGCAGCCGGACGATCTGACGTGATGGTCGCTCTCTTGGCTCGCGCGGAAAGGCTACTGCAGGCCGAAAGCTGCGTATATACCGTCCGTGTCCCTGTCTCTGTCCCCTGTCCCCGTCCGTATCCCGTGTACGAGAGTGCAGAGCTACTGCATAGAGTGCGGACGAGCAGCTGCTGGACTGGCTGGAGTGCGGGGGGGAAATGTCGAGCGAGGGGCACGTCTACGCTCGGTCAGCGCTATGTCAATGCGCGAGAAATGGAGAAATGTGTGTATGGACCAGAGATGTAGGTCCGGACCGCCGCCCGTCCACTGATCCAATTACCGACCTGTGAACGCAACTATTTTGCAGCTGTCTTGTTTTCCCCTGCACTCGTACTTTCATCAGCCCCTATATGCTGTATCCCACTTTTTTTTTGTTTTTGCGGACACGTATTATTGTATAATAAATTAGGTACCGTGCACGGGCTATTGTATGAATAGACGAGTCGAAAATACTCGTAAAGTTAAAGATTTATTCGATACCTCTGGTATATTTAACATATTAATAAATCCGATGAAAATGTTTATGACTTTATTTATACGAATCATTTGATCACGATTCATAATATTTTAAAATATATACAATAACTATCCTGGAAATATTGAACGCTAAACGCATTAATTTTGATTTATTTATCCTTTCCCTTTTAAAGCAAAATATTTCTTCTTACCTACGAATTCTTTGAAAACATATAATCCTTAGAGAGATTCTAGCAATGAAAACCTCGGTATACAGCATCTTACAAAATTTCGATCACTCGCTAAATAACAAATTAGATATCCCACAATAAAAAAGGCTCGTCGGATATATATGTATAATAGACATTCGATTCGCATACGTATATAGGAATGCGTAAAAGGCACTTGTCACGAAGTGCAGAGCCATGCAGCGGCGGCGCTTGCCAATATTGTGCATAATCAGCAAAGGCTCGCTTGTGCACTTGGTCCTTTAAAGGCTTTCCGATATACATACAGATATATCCTAGGTGCGTGCATTTCTGCGTTATATGTATAATTATAATATGTATATACATATATATGTGCGCGTGTTTGCGGGAGTCCATGTGGGCGCGTGGAGACGGCCGCCTGCAGGATTCATGTGCGTGCGAGTGCGAGAGTGTGGGTGTGATATCGAGCCGAGCGACAATTGGCTAAATTAATAATAGACCGCGATAATGTGCCGCGTGCGGTGACATCGCCGCTCCAGCCTAACTCTACCATCGCCGGAGGGACATATACATGTACATACATACATACATACATACGCATATATATGTATTCGTGGTCGGAGCAGCACCTTTCATCATCTAGACCCGGATAAATGCGTTATACGTATGTGAGTGGTGAAGGCTTAGTTGCGCTGCGCAAATTGTACAAGTCCTACTGCAGGATGATTGTGCATACTTCGATGAGAAGATAATCTTTCTCTATATGTATATATTAATCGTTGATTTAATCCATACTTGTGTACAGAATAATGCATATAGGTATAATCTCGTTATAGGTAAAATTATTCAGTATTAAATCTCTCAACTTTAATCTTGAATAATATTGAAGGACGTTTATAGATTTGCCCAAAGTGAAGATTAAAAATACTAATAATCGTGTACATATAGAAAGCGAAAAGCCGAGGACGCGCAAGCTTCTCGAGATCGCTTAGCGCACACCTTCCCCGAAAATCAATCTCATCATCACCCCAATAACAATAATCACGGCAGCGCGCCGTCTCATCCCTTCCGCGAATCGCAGCTGCAGCGAGCCTTTCCGCATCTTCGATCAATTATATCCTACACTCATCCGCAGCCCTCGCGCGCGCACACACACGCACAGACACGCAGGCGCGCGAGTGATCGGCATAAGGAGGCTGCAGGTCGGCTGCACTTTCTCTCTCTCTCTCTCTCTCTCTCTCCTTCCCTCTATCCTCTATAGCAGCAACAGCAGCAGCAGCAGCAGCAGCTCCTCTTAGTCCCGATTGTTTAGCTTCAAGACCGACCAATAATTATAACGCGAGACCTGCTGAGCTCCTCTCTCTCTCTCTCTCTTGCGTGGTTATTGTCCCAATTCGGGCTATATATGCGAGAGAGAGTGAGAGAGAGAGAGAGGCAGCAGCAGCAGCAGCAGCAGGCACATAATGGACCACAGTGCGCGAGCTTGCGAAACTCGCTGAGTGAGAGAGAGGGAGAGGGAGAGGGAGAGAGAGAGAGAGAGAGAGAGAGTTGGAGAGGTCGCGTGAGCCTGACGTTCCGACGTGTCAACAGCATCTATGCATCATCGGCTGTCTCGTGCACGTATACGCGTTTCTCTCTTGTCTCTCTCTCTCTCTCTCGGGGTCTGTCTGTTAGTGTGTAGAGGTGGTGCGCGAATATAGGCGACGTAGAGAGTATATATACGGCCAGTTACGGACACACGAGAACCGCGATCATTATAACGAGGGGAACAATGTGCGATTATTATAACCCAAGCGGTGTCAGCAGCTCTCTTTTCGTCTGCACAGACCCTCCGTGTGATATCGCTCGCGGGGTACCGCGATATTATGCGCTATAGCGTCTTTTTCCGCTGGATTATGCGGATTATGCGGACTGTGTGGATTGTGTGTGTGGACAGACCGAGCTGCGGCTCGAGTGTTTAATTTCAAACAATCGCGTTGGCCCGGTGTAGGTAATTCATTTTGGCGAGGAGCTACTCTCGCCACTCTAGTTCTTCTGTTGTGTCATTTATTCGCGATGCTCATTATGTGTACGTTTGTGACCACCTATATTTTGTCGCTGAAAATCTTTTTTTTGATGTACCGACTATTTTTCGACAGGTTTAGCCTTGGTGATCTATTGTAAAATGGTGCGATGTATGATGGGTGCAGCGAGCTTCTAGACTAACGTGGAGCCTAAGTATGTCTGACCTCTCCTGGCACTGTTCTACTTCGACGCACAGCTGCATCACGACTTTCTACATAATTCATAATGGTTATTCGTATAATACTCAATTTCAATATTATTTATTATTTCAACCGGATGCATTTTATTCATTATTTCAACCGGAAGTATGGATTTTATCGAAGGTTAAAATTTCATTATACTACCGACGACATCTGAAGGAGTCATAAATAAGCGACCTCGATTCATATGTAACTACCATAATATTTTAGTTATACATGACAAATTTTAACCCTTAAATGGTAAAGTCATTTTTGACCCTCATAAAAGATATCGTCGGGTCACTCGTGTCTGGTGCTTTCAGAAGTGCTATAAAGTGCTCTAAAAAATTCCGCAAAATTCATGAAATCTTATTATATATCCTAGTATCAGGATCAATCACTATATTGCTGATTAGTCTGTAATTATAGATATAGTCTGGGCCTGCCTTCCATCCTTCTCGCAAAGCTAGCAAGGGGAGAAGGTTTGGGTAAGGCACGAGTGACCCGACATTACCTTTTAAGGGTTAATAATACTTTTTCAATGAATGTGTATTAACTGTGGCATCGGATTTATTATGTAAAAATTTTGCGTATAACACCGAAATCTTGTAAGTAATAAAAAATATCGATAATAATTTGGAATGAATTTCCCACAAATCGAAACACGTAACAATTAAATCGTAATGTTACCGTTAATAATTAAATTTTCATTTTTTTTTGCTAATTCTGCGTATAAAATAATTGTGCAAATAATTCATTAATTTGTTGTTATTTAATGAATAATTTATTGGCAGGTATGCCGATTACAAAAATCACAAAAATACTGCATATTTACGTTTACTTGTTTATACGGCATGAAATATTCTTTAATCTCACTCCATTATTTAAAACATTGATGAAATAACAACATTTTTCTTTTTCGTTAATAAAATTTATTCCGTTATACGTTAGTGCAGCTGGATTTTTATAAAATGAAATATTTTAAAGGCAAAGTGCTGGCCGGCGCTGTTCATTTTTTAATCATCGATATACGCTTTTTATCTTTCCTTTAAAAAAATCTTTGGTGTCACGGGTTATTAATTACCGTTATTCTATTAATACATATATCATCTATAGACAGTGGCCGCGGACCGTCCGGGTTTATTGGCATTCCATTGGTAAAGGAGAATATTAATTAATTATCGAAAGATTGATGAATCGGAGAAAAATATAGAAAATTATATTTTAAACGCAGTGCACGAATATTATATGTTCGAAATAATACTAGATCCCAATCTGGAACAGAATTCATGCAGAATCTCAATAAATAAAGAATTATAAGTAAAATAAAACAAACAGGATTGTTATATGAATTCCATTGGTTTAAAATTTTCAATCATTATTCTAATAACAAAGCTTCCATAACTTTCCTTCTATTCAAACATTTATTTAATATGTTAGAATACAAATACGTGTTATATAGCTGAACACTAGAGCAGAGATCTCGCTTGATCTACCAGCACTTTGGCAAACAAAAAGAAAGTCAAGCTCCACAGTCTATTGATCTAGCGTGTAATGGAAATTCATAAGTAATGCGATAGGCAAGACAAACCAGCCGATGCAGAATTGTTGATCCAGCACTGCTTCTCATTAAACGCGTAAGCAATAATGCAACGGATTAGCTGCTGCCTTTCCTTACGCGCGCGCCAGCCAACGGTTAATTTGATTAATTACTTTTACGCGAGCGGTGCTAAGCGAAAAACGCGGGCCAATATAGTAAATTGCCATTTTATACCAGCGAGGTATACGCATACAACTATTATAATAGTTGAAAAACAACACGAAAAAATATTCAATTTCGAGTCCCCGATAAAATATCGCGAACAAAGCGCAGATGCACCGATCCGCAATGATTCTATAGCGTATACATACGCATCGAAACGAGCTAACCCGATAGTTTAAGCGTTACTGCAGTATGTTGGAGCGATAGTTGTCGTAGCTCAGTGTCGAAACGGGAGCGAGAGAGAGAGAGAGAGAGAGAGAGAAGTGCCATCGCATTATGCTCGAGTTGGGAGCAGCTTGGCGAGTCGCGAAAGAGCAAGAGATGGGAGGGTCGAGCTGGTGATGGGAAAAATCGTCGCGTTGATCTTTCTGGCTACGTAATGGGGGAGCAATGCGTGTTACCCGGGATTTTACATGGTAATCGAGGTAGATTGTGTGCCCTTAGGCATATTTGTTACTTTATGCTATGCAGGAATCGAGTGATGCTTTCAATCGAACATGATTCTTTGAGTGAATAATACACAAAACCGCGAATAAAATAAAGTTGCAAAGTTTTGCATTTTTCGGTAGACATTATTAATACTTGCATGCTTCAATACTGTTTGAGAGCTACTTCACTACTATTTGAATAAAATCATAAAACGTAGAGCAAAAGAATACTTGAATTTATGTAAAATATAAATTTCCTCAATAACGATAACAATTTTGTTTGAAAATTCACGAAATTTACGTTCCAATGGCCTACAGAGTAAATTTTAAACAAAAACAAATACAAATGAATTTTGGTTATAACATGACGAATTGTATTGAAATATTTTTTCATCAAAATCAACGTTTCAAGTGTCGGCCGGGGCTCGATGTTAATTTGCAAATAAAATGAAAAGTAACGTTATTATTTTCCATTAAAACATACGATATCCGCGGCGCGATGAATTCTTTTATTCGAATGATTTAGTTGAATGCAGAGTTTATATAGTAGCGGCAGCTGCAGTGCATCATTATTCGGAAATATTCCTCCACTACATTATTCAAATATACTACTATTCGGTAACAGCACTCGAAGAAATGCAACATTTAAATTCTAAAATCTCTATGAATGGCCGGTATCAATGCGCGCTAGATAAATCACTATTCGCGAGAAGTATATACTTTGGTCTGAATTGCTGCATTGGTGCAGTAGCGCGCTCTATACCTATATAAGCGTTACGGCTATGAATGTATTTGAATGGGGCACGTAGTTGCAGGTGTACACGCCTACAGGGCCAATCCTCCTCTACCTCTCACCGATTTCCACCTCCAGTTTTATCGATGCTTAAGGATGCATTGACTCTAATAATACCCAATACCTACGCTATACTTATACTTCCAATAAAAATCATGCTAAATTCCAATGCTCATATATATATATATACACACATATACATATAAGATATATATAAAATACATTTGTTTTTAGTTATACAGTTTGGCCCAAAATATATAATGAGAGCTATTTGAAAATCCAAGGTGAATATAACATTTGGAAATTTTGATATAACAAAAATAATAGTAAAACATTCTTATAATATTGCACAGAAGCAACTGCGGCTCATTGTTTAGTAAGCCATTTGAATCGAGAAATATTGGACAATGTCCTTGTTGTTGCTAAAATAAATCTTTTGATTTTCTGAAAAAATATCGCATTATATTTATTCAGGCGAAAAGCGTTTATGAGAAAAAGTTTTATCAATATTGATATGAAGCGAGATTATTGGCTCGTGAAAAACTCGTGCCCTTTAAATAAAACGTTTAGAGAGAAAATATGCCTACTGCAACAATTTTTGTTTGCTTCGTAATTAAATAATATAACGCGGTATTTCTTCTTGCTATAGCGTTTGCGATAACTCGCTATAGAAAGCTTTTCGAGAATACCCGATGTAAATATTTAATAAAAAGATGAAAAATAAAAATATATCCCCCTCCTCCAGCTCGGGGTTTTTAACCCGTTCCGAATCCGTCATCAGTATTATTTTATAAATCAAGCTCAATTTATACAGGAAAAGTCAATTATTATAGTTATTCTATCGATTTATAACGAATAAAAAGTTTTTTATGTAACGTTGTAACTATAATAAGAATTCAGGTCAATCAAATCTTAGTCCATATCCATCTCTAATCGGAATTTCATTACGTATATTATTCAGTATTGGTTTGGAAATTTTTAGCGCTGGAAAGATTGAAAAGTAGCATAAATTTTGCAAACATATTTCATCGACACTGCTCTGAAAATGAACTTTATGAAACGATAACTAGAATCCAGAATAAACAATCGTACGGATTTATAATTTGTTTTGTTTATTATATTAATGTAACTTATATTCTCTAATTTAGGTATATTTAAAATGAACAAAATTTAAACTTTTTCCAAAATCGCTACGACATATATTTCTATTAACTCTGAAGTCATTGATTTTGTTCACTATAACAATAGCCACGTGTATATCGCTACTTTCAAAGGCATCTGGAAGGAATCATCCATCAAAATCTGACACAACATTTGCAGTAAGTATCCGCTAAATAAAGTGCGGTGACGGATAAGCAGCAGCAGCAGCAGCAAGCGGCTCGGGCTGCAACTATCATCTCTCCTCGAGTGGCATCGCGCAGTCCGGCTCCACGGACACATGCACAAACGTCAGAGCAGCGCGCGATGATCGATGTACAGCGATGCGGAGAGACGAGACCGACGGCGGCAAAAGAGAGGAAGCGAACGAGAGCGAGAGAGAGAGAGAGAGAGAGGAGCGTTAGGGGCTACAGAGAGGCGAGGAGGCTTGAACTGCAGCCGGAAAACGAATTGATCACGGACGTTTAACCAGGTACGTTATCGGCACACACGCGCGATCAACTCCATCAGCGTCAATACACGCGCCCGCGAAGCACCGATTGCGCTCCCGTCCATTTCCACATAACTCTCTCTCTCTCTCTCCCTCCCGCTGTCCTCCGTCCTCTCTATAGCCTCTATCTCTTTGGCGCGTTTCACGCACACGCACACATATGCACACTAGGCAGCCCTACCGTGTTTCTGCAGGTCGCAATTCGTAAAGTCGCGGCAGGGCTCGTGTATACACGCGTGTATATGTATATATGTACATGGAGCGGGGCAACTGCAGGGGCGTGCATTCGCCGGAAAATTCCGCGCGCACATATTTTCCGCATCGATTTGCCGCTTAGAGGGGGGGACAATGGCCGCCGAGCGTATCATAATTTACTCGGCCTGCCTGCGAGATAAACGTTTCCGCGCGCCTGTCTCTCTCTCTCTCTCTCTCTTTCTGTATGCGAATCTGGCGTGTAGGTCGGTGCAGTGCGGGAAGCTGCCGAGTCGGATTTACCCGAAAGTTTCTCCCTCGCATTCGTCCTGGATATGGATAATAGCAAGCGCGTGGTTCTCTCTCTCTCTCCCTCTCTCGGTGTAGTTTCAACGGATCTTGCAATTATCGGGGTGAAAGTGAATTGCTATACGTGGTGTTTGCTTGATATGAAAAACAGTTTGGGAAGCTCGACCATCATCGTGATTATTTGGAGCTACTTTTATCGAACAATATGCAAACCTTTTTTTTATCGGCCTATACACGCGTACCACAGTTGGACATGTTAACGAACGTTTCATCGTAATAAAATTGTTCTCCGTGTTCCTCGATATGATATGTAGCTATGATATGTATTTTTTCCATGGTACTTTACGTAAATAACAGAGTAAATAGAGTGCTTTTTTTTAACGAAATTATTTCTATGACCGGTTCACATAAAAATGAATGTGCTATTTGTACAAATTCTTTTTCCACGAATTGAAATAGAATCCAAGCTACGCCGCATAATGTAACTCTTGTTCAGGTTAGATAACCTTACATAATATCCGATCTCCGAATAAACGAGGCTGGTAAAAGCGAACTTAAGGAAGCCGCGGACGACGCGAACCCCAATTAATTCGGCTGACCTTAGTCTCGAGATCCCCTCCAACTTGTAATTCAATTGAAAGAAGAAAGACAGCTAACCTGCAAGTCCACTAAGTTGATTATAGTAAAACTTGGCCTTGCACCGAATCCCATCAACATTATAACCCATAGCCCAGAGCCAACGTGGAAAGGCGTACAGCTACCGATATCCGCAGCATCAGGGGCGCGAGACCTTGAAAAGCCGCTTAAGTATAATGTAAGCCATGGCTCGGACACTCGTTGCCCATGCGCTTAATCCCATTATAGATCGTTAAAGCTGCAGCTGCAGCAGCGATAGCCTTTGGACCGAGTGCAGCGGAGTACCGGAGGGAACTAAAGGCCGACAGTGACCGCCAACTGCAAAACGAAGGAAAAAAAGAGTAAGGAAATTGCGTTGGCCTGCAAGAGGCGACGATACAGGTAAAAGAGGAGCGCGAGCTAACTGTATTAGCCGTTGAAGAGTTGAAAAAAAGCGCCGAACGGGTGTAGCCGTGTGCTCTGGTGGGTTAGGGACAAAAAAAAATGATGGAGCGCTGGATAATTGGCGCCGGGCGCGTCAATCGAATTCGCGCACTATGGCTTAATCGAATAGTATAGGGAGTTCGCGCGAGTGGCGGTGACTGCAGTTGGCCGAGTATACCTAGACACTGTGCACACGAGGCCTCTCGCTAGCAGGAAATCCGGCCTGAGCCAACTTGAATTTAAATTTCTCCGATAGCTCGAGGTTTGGTGCGCCTGCTGCTGCTGCTGCTGCCGGTGGTTTTCGATCCTACGAACAATGACATTTTCGACGGCCGTCCATCTCTCGCTGCTCTCAGCTACAATTCCCTTTCAGATATATGTGTAATTCCCGTATTGGCTGACAATTTGCGCGGGGCCCAATAAGCCTTATTCTTCCTTCTTCCTTATAGATTTTAATTCTTTATATCGTCTTTCAATTGTCTCATCGTTGCTTTATCGAATGATTCTTTCATTTGATTGAGTTCAACAAGTCCCGTGTAAACGCTTGTTGTGCTACCATTTCTCTCTACGTATACCCCAATAAAATACTTCAGATTTTTATCAAAGTCGCTCATTCATCTGGTTGTTTTTTTTTTATCGCACGGTATTTGCGCAGCTCATAAATATAATGCACAATAACTGTATAGATTCGATTGATATGCTCGTGTATTTCGGGCGTTATCGCAATAGTCCGCGAAACAAACATGTCAAAATGCGAGCTTGAGCTGGAACAGCGGCAACTCCATTAAAGCTTCTCCTTTCTCGACGCAACTCGTACAGCACGTTCTGCTGCAGTCTATTAAAAACCAGCGGCGCAAGGAATAAGAAGCAGAGCAAGGGGAGGGAAAGACAGTTGGGTCAGGAGGTTTCGCTACGTCCCCACAGCCTGCGACAATGCTCAAATGTAATTCAACGGCGGCGGCGGTGGCGGCGGTGGTGGCGGCGCGTTTTAGGAAACTTGGTCCCGCCGAGAGCTCGAGGATTCGTCCCTCCTCTGCTCTGCGCTACGTGTATATTTAAGTGCGTATATATTGCATCGCCAGACTATATCTCTCTCTCTCTCTCTCTCTCTCTCACACACACACACTCAGTCACAGTCGCGAGTCGGGGCGCAAGAGTTTGCGAAATCTCGGTGTGTATAGGTAGTTGGAGGAGAGCAGCCGAGCTGCTGCTCTTTGATTGACAACTAACGTCTCCGCCGCGGCGCCAACTTGCTCGAGTTTTCTCATCTCGTCAGTGCCTCTCTCTCTCTCCCTCTCTCTCCTCTCTCTCTCTCTCTCTCTCACACGCGAGCACGCAAACTTGCCTCTCTGCATGCACTCTTCTCTATTTCGTGCATTGTCTATATATATATACAGAAGACTAGAGAGAGTGAGAGAGAAGGAGAGAGTTTCCGTTTTCGATCTTCATTGGGCGGGCCGTCACAGCTGCGTCTGTCAAGTGCTGCACAGTTGCATACCAGTCTTATTCGAGAAGTGCGCTCCTGCTGCCTAACAGTCTCTCTCTCTCTCTCTCTCTCTCTCTCTCTCTCTCTCTTTCTCTCTCTCTTTCTTACTTACTCGCGTAGAATATTCGTTTGTTTATACGGAGAGAACACTTTTCAGTTCTGTAGCTTGCCCAACTTTTCAATCAAATTACTTCGCGGAACTCCTCGTCCCATTTTTCAAGATCACTTGCTTTAGATCCTTACTTCTATTAATCAATGTCTCTAAGACTCGAGAATTTTCAAAGACAAACTAAACCTAAACTTAATCGATGATGATTGCAACCTGCACATGTATATATACACTATTGAATTATGCTCGATACTTTCTTTATCTACACTTTTTTTTGCAGATCTCCTACTTTTCAAAACCTGTTAAAATTTTAATCTTTAACTGTTCTCTTTTAATATTGGCAATATACTGAAAAAAAAAAAAATAGATTTCTCGAACGTAGTTAAAATTAATTCCTTATAGCGAGCAAATTTTTAAGAATAATGATTTATTTTATACTCCTTGAGCTTTGTGACCGTTACTTGTATCCTATCTAATGCTTCATCCTTTGTAAAATACAGTAATAACATTATTATTATACATAGATATAATTTTTCGTTGCTTGCACTCAGCCGCAAGATATAGCGATAAATACTACAAGTAGTGAATTTGCAAACGAAAAAAAGGAAGAAAGAATAAAGCAGCAGTCGTCCGAGGAATCTAAGAAATGCCGTCCGGGTATTTGCGGCAGCCTCCAGCGAGACATCGAACTCGACTATACTCTACCCTTCTTTACTGCACCAGTCTTCGACTTTACAGATTCTTCGCAAAATTAAATTTCGTGCTCGCCAACGAAAAGAGAGAAGAAAAAAAAACACAGCTACCGCGCTAACGATAATCCATTGCAAAAAAAGCATCGCGCTTTTTCCGTCGCAATCGCATCGGTTAATCATATAAGATAGCATGTTATAGCAGTGTAAATCGTCCTCTTTTCGACCAAAGAATTATCTCGAAACAAAGGATACGTAGCAAGTCTATGGGGAGCCTCGTACATCGCGGCGAAAAAAGTTGAACCCGCCGACCCTCGACTGTGCCGGAGAAAAATGAGACTATTCATTTATCCGCGCGGACAAGTGGCTCTTGGCATTTTTTCCCGCATCGACTCTTCTATATCTATCGAACAGTTGCAGGTACATATAAATATACCGTATGGTATCGTTTAGCTCTCCGCGAATCTCGGCGTCTACCTTTTTTTGTCGATGGCCGCACACTTCTCGAGGATTGGCCGCGCGTGTCTCCAAACGCGCGCGCGCCCCAAAACTTTCGTCGAACTTCTGCTGGAGCTGCTTTTACTCTACGTCGGAGATATAGAGAACGAGACAAGGGGGGAAGGAGAGGAAAGTTATACTTGTTGAGAGGAAAGAGATTCAGCAGTCATAGCGTGCTTATAGTCGTCGCGGCATTCGAGCTCTAATGTACGCGTTGCGTCTCGTCGAGTTTGAGGAGCCAGTCGGAAAGTATATGTGTAGTAAAGGTGACATCGCAAACTGTGGGAGTTAAACAATACTTTTTGACGCCCATGTGGGAAATGCACTAGCTCGTGGGCTGTGGAGAGGGAAAATAGGAATGAGCTTTATGCTGACGTTTTATAGCTGCACGAGTTTCACGTTTTTTTGATTATTATAATCATGGAATCTCCTTTTGCGTTTTTAACGATGTTATAACAATTGGACATAGGGAAGACAGTAAAGTCTCAGTGCTCAGAAATGTTAAAAAGCAAATGCAGCGAATCTGTAAAAAAATGAGAAAAAAAAATAGATTTTCTGGGGAATTGCGATAGGCAGGGAAAATGCAAGTGTGTTAAAGTAACTCGTTATTTGTGCAAACGAAAACGATTGCGGTTGCCTTTTATATAGTAGCCCTTCAGTTTCTTTTTTACTTGTGTTTCTATGTATGCATGTGTGCGCGTCCATTACGAATTACACGTTAAGGTATATCGATTATTGTATATTTTCTCCATATAATGAAATTCTTTCCAAGTTAATTTCAAATTAACAAGGGACTGGTTACAAGCTTAGATAATTATATGGTTCAAAGAAGAAGAAAAAAAGTTTTGATCCATTTGTCGCTCATTTTTTCTGAATTTGAAAAGTATAGGAATCTTTATATTATCATTTAAAGTTCTCTGCTGCTAATGGAGCACGAAAAAATCTAGAGAAATCTAACGATTTAAGCAGCACCGGGAAATCGAAAAAGAATTGAGAAACACTTTTTTGTGAGTTTTTTCACCGCCAATAATATTTACAGGGAAACTTAGGCGGTACACAATAAGGAATATAAATATTATCCATACATGCAGAAGATAAACAACGTAAACCTTACAAGGAACCAAATCAATAATAATTATTGAAAGTCGAAGATAATATTTAAGAAATCTTTATATTTTCCCCACAGTAAGCGAATAATCAGAATGGGAACTAACATAATAATGTAAAACTTGTAAGACTTACTCCCAGTTGAAACTTAAAAGGTATGAATGGCGAGTATTGCACGTTATAGTAGCATTCAAGATTGAAACCGCTTGAACTTCTATAGACGTAATCTTACTGAACCGTCCGACGTCGCGATTAAGATCAGCATAATGATGATACCAACGTTGGCCATCGCACTTGCTTTCTAAAGCGTATTAGTAGGATGTTTAACGATGCTACATATTATTACTCTTACGCACATTTTTTAAAAGTGTATTTATTTCACTGTTTAATTTTTTTCAAATGGTCACTATCCTTTATATTTTTATATTTTACAAGTATTATTTTCGAAAAAATCTTATTTCTCCATATAACGGAATTCTTCACGGGGTAATTTCAAATTAACAATTATGATAACAAGCGAGATTTATGTGGCTCAATGAAGAAAAAAATGAAGTTTTGAACCATTTTTATGTGTGTGTGTGTGTGTGTGTGTGAGTTCGTGGTTTTTTACCGGAAGTAATATCATTACTTTTCGGAAATATCAGACATTTTATTGAATAACTGCGTGTCGAGCGTTAAATTATTTAAGGTTGCTCTGGCTAAACAGTCTATAAAGGCTATTCCGACTATAAATCGTAAATAAAAAATTCTATAATGTGAATTTTGAAATTAAATTTGAGTGGTTTGTAAAGAATAGTAAATTCAAGAATATAAGCTTTGAAATAGGCTTTGATAAGGCTAAAAAGTAGTTTGAATTTACTTCCAATAGTTAGTTTTTAGCTTTAAATGGTCAATAAATAATTATATATTGTGGATTTTAAATTATGGATCAAGACGGTTTGTGGAGAATTTTAACCTGAATTATATGACTTTTGAAAATTCCAAATCCGATCAATAGTAAAAAAGTATGTATTCAAATTCTATTTTCTTTTTTAAAAAAGATATCTAATACAAGCCGAAAATGTGTAATTGATAAATTTTATTGTAATGAATAAGAAGTATATGAAAATATAAATAAATTATAATCATGCAATATTTTAAAATCTGTTATTATTATTATTAATATTACTAATATTATTATTATTATTAATTTATAAATGCATTTGTAGCTCTTGACTCTAATAATATATATGTATATTACATCGCAATAAGTTTATGTTATTTTCTAATATCACGTTTTAGGAAATATATTGCATATTTTTTTGTAATGTTCTCTTATTATTGGCAATTCGAGGCTTTCACTCAATAAATGAGGTAAGCTTTCTTGTCCACTTTTCTCAAAAGCAACTTTTAAAATCTGCTTTCTTTTCTGGTTTCGCCATCCTATTTATCATATTATATAAGAACTTAAGTTTTCCTTATTATTAGTCGATGAAGATACATTAATTGACGTAAGATGATGTACTTTTTGTTCTTCATTTAACATAAAGATTGTTTTTACATTTTGTATTATCATACTATTTGATACACTGATTGCATTGATAAGTTTTTTCAATATTTTGACATCATTTACAAAATTATATAAAGAATCCACATTTTCTATAGGGCAATAATTTGCGACTAGAGCTGCAACAGTAAAACGTTCCTTCTTTTTTTTCTCTCACGAAAAATTTTTCTCAAAATTGGTAGAGAATCAGCAAAACCCTTAACTAGACTAGTAAATTCATCCAATAATCCTACTTTCCTTTCCTATTTCATTATTCTTGGAACTTTAACCTGCGTAAGAATTAGAAAATTTTAGGAAGTAAAGCCACTATGCGGCACTAGAATAACTGGGCTTCCAAAATGTTCTAGGTATGCGATGAATTCTAATACAACATATTAGCTGGTGCAGCTAATATTTTATTTTCATGAATATACAAATCTCTATCAATGACATGGAGGCAAGTTACTGCTGTTGATCTTTTCGAAATATGCTGCAAAGGAATAATATACGTAATGAATATAGAATATATTATTATTAGACATTATCGTATGAATAGACATTCATCATCATAAGCAATAATCTAAAAAGATAAAGTAATAATTAATTGATTCTTCCTAGAGGAAGCTTTGTAATAACAAAAAAAAAGTTTTTCTAAAAACGTATTAGAAATATGTTTTGAGGTTTTCTGGATCAAAGAATAAATTCCGTATACGTACATATTTTTAGCCCTTCTTTGACTATAACTAAAAAATAAAGTTGCAATGGACTACTTTATGTTCCATATAAGACGAAGGTTTGACTCGATGAAAACATATATATTATTAAAAATTAAATTTTTATAAATTTTTTTACATAAATACGAGGATGGTCACAGGACTTTTCTTCAAATTTATAATCTCTGAATATAAAATAGATATTTGAACAATATTTGATATACGGTAGCGACAAATTACTTTAAAGAAAACTACGTGCTTTTTAGTTTCACGCATTTCCAATGTTTCCAGTGATTTTAGAAATAGGAAAAAAATATGTAATTTTCATAAATATGAATAAAGCTAACAGTCATTTAAACAACCTGCAAAAGGTTTTTTTCTTATTCATCATTTTAAATAGACTCGTGATATATATTTCTAAAAATAATTCTTATTAAGGTGATCATTCATCATGTATGTATAGAATAGTAGTATATTGAAAGATAATTAATAAATCAACGTTAGTCAAATTTTCATAATACACACATATGATGTTAACTGGAGTTAAATATAAAGGACTGTCCATTATCGTAAACAATAAATCTTTGCACCTGCTTGTCGAGATTTTACATTTCCAATAAAACCAGAAAATATATGATATAAAATGAATATTAAATAATAATTTTGGTATAATTAATACCTTCTGATACGTGAAAAAAAAATACATTAATCCTAATGCCATTCGTTTACACGTGCAGACAACATTAATTATATTTAAACTCGTCCGTCCATCATAATAATGTCCAAATTATCATCACCAACGAGCGATGTAAAGTCCAGTTCTAAATCTGCCGTCGATCTCCGCGATCGCCAAATACTCATCTGCCCCAAGTCATCTGAAAATCTCTCCGTTCTGAGAAAAAAAGAAACGACTCGACGTAACAGCGACGGAATCCTTCACTCGCGAGAAAGCTATATGTATAGAGGTCCCGTCAACCTCTCGACTCGACGAGCTCACGTAGCGCAGATAAAAAAAGAAGTATCCTCGCGGGGAAACGAGCATCCGGATTATCAAGCGTGTGCCGGCGCTGCCGCGAATTTAGCGAGTTCCGCGCGCGAAAATAAAACTTTGGAGCGGCTCGCGCGTGTCGATGACCTTCCGCTACCGGATTATAGCTGCGCCGCGCGCGTGAGCTACATAGAAGGAGAGAGAGATGGAGAGGGAGAGAAAAAAAATATGTTTGCAGGAGAGCTCGCGAGGGAGCAGCCAAGTTGCGAATTATCGCGATGCTCGAGTCACGTACTCGTGTGTAACCATATGATCTCTCTCATTATGTTGGCCGAGATTTATGAAGAGTGAGAGAAAAGTGGCCGGCCATCGGCGAATGTGCAGTAGCTACCCGGCGCTTTATTGCTCATCGGATTATCATTTTTCCTCACCTCTCTCTCTCTCTCTCTTTCTCGCTTCTTATTTCCTTTTTCTAAGTGCGCCCCAAGCCGAAAAGGCGGATTTCGTAATAGATGCGTCATAACTGCATTATTGCACGATATTGCGGGATTATCATTTTATCGGAATCGATCGTATATAGGTACTCGTGCTGGAAGGTTTCTAGGATATATATATATATAAATATGATTCTTTTATACATTAGCTATTGCAGCTGTGAACTCGTTTTACCGTAGTTAAAGTGGAAGATGAACTTTTAATATTTGGTTCCATCGGAGGTGGAAGAAAAAAACGAGATCGATTTTAAAGAGGTGCTTGAAATAATTGTGGAAAGTAGGATTATAATTCTATTAAAAAGAAGTTGGCGCAATTTAATATTACTCCACTTGTCGTTTCTAATTCTTCAGGCCGATCTCATCAACATTTTTATAACATAAAACGGGAGGGAAGCTCGAGTGTACGCGATTACTACGAGCTAATCATCGGAGCCTCTCGACACGCTAATTTCATACGGCGAAGAATTACGAGAAACGCGTGCATCATCGCATCGCAAATAATAAAAATCAGTCTATCTTGGTAATTCTGGGGTAACGAGGTAGGGCCACCCGCATAAATCCTTCGAACTATTAGCATTTTCCCCCATTTGCTTTCGCGTCGCGACGATTTTCATCTTCCAGCGCAGAGCCGAGGGGATCCTTCTTCATTTCGCGATAAATAGCGAGCTGAGAACGCGATAACCTCGGGGGCCACCGAGTATAACGTACGGAGGACATTAACTCGTAAGGCTTCTCTTTCGCTGGCAATGAGCTCGGAAATAAAGAGTTGCCGAGCCGAGAGAGAAGAGAATGAAGAAAAAGTACGCGAGACTGCGACCGAGAGTGAAGAAATATCGGCAAATATTAACGCTTCACCCGCCGCCGCTCTTTCGACGACCAGAAGCGTATTAGGAGTTTCGATAATCCTGTAGAGACCTGGAGGATGTTATATACATCATATGGGCGTTCTACGATTGGCTGCAATATAGTATGTTTTCGCTTCTCTGCTTTGGACAATGTCCAGAAAATTGTGTATATCAATCAGTTATTATTTGATCAAGTGTATATAGGTATGTAACTATAGAGTAAATAATCGTTTTACGAAGGGCCATGCATACTATTGATGTCATGCACTTTTCAATGAGCTGACGTTAATGGACGTTTCGTAAAAAAAAAACACGTGAAAAACAACAATACGCAAACGAGATTAAAGTTAATACCAAATCGTACAATTTAGGTCGATGGAAATAAGCTGTATAAATAAGTGCCCGTACCGACACCTGCATATATACAGTATCATTGAATAATGTGATTTCAACTTATTAATCATAGCGCGAAAGAATATAATAATTCAAATAAATGAAATTACATAAATTTAATTACGATATCCCATGCAGTCATATAGCTATCTACAGTCACGTGATTCCTATTTGCAGCAATTTAGCGCCGAATTTATATTGCTCGACACAGAAAAGCCATAAAGTATCGCGACTGGCAGTAAAATTATATTTTCTAAACGCACGTCGCTGAAAGGCCAAAGAAAATTGCTTAGCTTACATTAAATCGCGAGCTCTATAGGTCCGTCCAGTCGCTGCGGACAAGAAGGGATAATAAAGGAATAGAGCGGCTACGGCGGTGTATCTATAACGGAGGAAAGAAGAAAGCCTCTCGAAAAGGACCGAGGAGAGAGAGAGAGAGAGAGAGAGAGGAGTGGTATATATATGTATATAGAGAGAGAGAGGAGAGAGGGAGAAAAAAGGAAGTAGAAGCGAGAGAAAAGGCGGGAAAAAGTGCATATAAGGGTTGAGTCGTATACGTATATACCGCGTAGCTCCCGCCAATATCCGGAGAACCGAAACGGAACCTCGATTCTTTTCTATCGTCGCGTCACCGAATACGTGACGGAACTCTCCAAGTGCAGCAGCAGCTCGCCTTCTCCCGCCTATGTGATGGAGCATTGTTCCATTTCGCTTGCTACAGTACTCATACCGATGACGCAGAGAGGATAGAAAGCCAACGAAGGATCCGAGTTGCCTTTAGCTACTGGCCTCCCACCCCGTTCCCTCTCAAGACGTGGGAGGAGAGGAAGAGACGAGAGGCGCAGTGATTTCGCGGTAAAGGGGATCCCGATATTGCTATCGGTGTCCTTTCACCATTTTTAAGGAGATGGAATAGATTGAAAGGAGAGAGGGAGAGAGAGGGAGAGAGAGAGAGAGAGAGGTTGGGGCCTTTTCTCGGGGTTACCATCGTTCGGACCTGTGCCGCGGCCTCGACAAATTGCGTTATGTACACTCGATGCTACCTACTGCTGCTCTGCTCTTTTCTTTGCTCGCGGCAGTGGCGACGGTGGCTATTTCTTCGCGCGTTTCTTTCTCTCCCTCTCTCTTTCTCTCTTTCTCTCTCACTCTCTGTCGCGATGAGGCTTCTTTTGCTTTCTTTTATTCCCTGGATTCTCTTTTCTCTTGGAGCTGGGATTCTGTTTTTTTTTTCTTTTGCGAATTTTATGAGTGCAGGCGCGAGACGATTTTGAGGGCTCGTCGACTGTTCGACTTGGAATGAGGCCGATTGACGTGTGTGTATGTGTATGTTTCTTGTGTACAACTCACTTTCTGAGATTTTCTTTTTGTGAAACAAACTTATTGGATCGTGTTTATTTCTTTTCTAAGAATTGGAGTAAAATCTGTGTTGAAATTGTTATTTTTGATAAATTTCATGTACAAAGCTGTTGTTTGCATTGATTTTTCAACCGAACAAAAAGAAGAACATATTATACTTGGTTCCACATATAAACAATGAACGGCGGCCAACTAATTTGTTGATGTTACTTTTTGATAATATAAAATATTTACAACGGATATAACGGGAGAGTGAAATTTTGACGATCTCGCATATTAAATTTTAGCAAATTTTCTAATATTGTCTGATGTGGGGCTGTAAAATATGCAGCCAGTTTTTAACAATATATTCTATCGTAAATAATTAATACATGCCATGCTACGAATTTAATATCCATTAATATGTAATTACGTATAGGAATGCCTAATAAGCGTATAACTTTTACGTCATGACTTTTAAATTTTAATGATACTACGAAATAATGAAAAGTCTATTGATGCCATGGGCTTCGAAAATTGCAGTACCTATTAAAACTCGAAAGGAAAGTAATTAATCAATATACACCAATCCCAGAGTGCAGTCCATTACTTTGTAATCAATAGCAATAGCACCTTTTAAGGATGTTCAATGGTGTCATGTGGGAAGGGAAGAGAGCGGGACCCCGCTTAGCTCACCGCTATCTTATCCTCGCGTGGCCCGCCAAAGTCGATGTTTTTTTTATGTTTTCTACTGTCTCTTTCTGAAAATGTCGGTAACAAACATTGACCAAGGACAAAAAGTATTCATTATTTAATTCTCTATTGAACTTTTATTGAACTTTTTATACACTATTTTTAACAAATTATAACAAAAGCACGTGCTAAAAGACCAAGCGTCCCCATAAGAGCCTACATATGCTAAAAGTTCACATTTCAAACTTATTTTCTCGATACATGCCCGGTACTTAATAAACATTGAAAAAATTCAGGGTAACTTCTGATACTCTAAACAATCAAAATATCCATTTTTTAATACGATCTCTACATTTAGGTGTAACCATAGAACATCCTTGGATACTATTCAAACCCGAGTAAAATAATTGTCAAAGTAATCTTTGATAACGAGCAAAAAAACGACATTGTGTCCATTAAAGGCGTCTATTTCCATGTCGGAAGGCAATTAATCTCAAACTGAACAACGCGTAAATTACATTCTTTTCCAGGTCTCTCGCGTAACCTGCAACGCAGCTCAGATCGGAAATATTATTAATAGGCCCGAAAAGCTTGTGACCGCTTCTCTCTCCCTCTCGCCTTTTTGGCAGCCAGTAGGTAGGTATAGAGGAGAGAACGTGGCGGCACTCGACGACCACTAATGCGATAATTTTGAAAGGACCGGCCAGCAAGCCACAGAATTCGCGTTCGTTCAACTTGCCATTAGCGCGTTGCTGCCGAGTGCAGAGCCTCTATATAGCTGGTAGTAGTCGCGGCTTGACCCGCAAGACTGGACCTTGAAATTTTCCATCGACCGCGATCTATTAATTACACGCGGCAACTCGTGAGCTAGCGGTCGGTCGCGTTTCATGCTAAGTACACTGGCTAACGTGATTTCGAGCGCGGCGTCGAAGGCCCACCACCCCAAGAAGCCGCACACTCTCTCTAAGATAGTGCATTAACCACTTACCCACTTATCATCGGAAATTTACCTATTATAGATTTTCTTTTAAGGACTACAAGTAGGTCGTGTGCAGGCGAGGAAAATCATTATTTTTTTTCCTGCAAGCTTCAAGAATACAATATACTTTGATTACAGTGCATCTCCTCCGTGCTCACTCCAAATACCTTTCAATTCCATGATAATGTATCTGCGATAAAGTATTTTTACGTCAATTTAAAAAATAAGTATATATTAATTTTCATTCGAAGTACGGTATTATTAAATTTTATTTGTTAAAAATATGACTGTGTCCTTTGGCTGTAAATACCGTATATATTATACAATTAATTAAGAAATTCTTTTAATATTCGAGGTAATTTTTGTTGATAAATTAATGGAAAGCACGGTGTATAAAACTGATGAGCAATAAGTGTATTTTTTAAAAGAGTTTCGTAAGAAAATGGGCGATGAGGAGCTATGGAAGAAACATGTACTGCGAAGGCAAGTGCGCTCGCAATAAGAAGCGTGAATAATGCGATAATTATCCGAAGTCGCGGGGGGCGTCTAGTTTAGCGAAAGCAAAGCACTTGGGAATTAAGGAAAGGACTATAGGTTTTTATTGGTTTTTACGAGATTTAAGTCGATTCGAAGGGAGAGGTAGTGGGAGGGAGGGTCTGAGTTCTGAAACAAAGTAATGCTGGTAGCGAACTAATCAGAGATCCCGGGGTAATGCTCGGTGCTTCCAAAGCACAGCGACGTACAACTTTAGCAGTGAGCCCGAAAGAAACTTATGCCAGCTGAAACTCGTCGAACTCGACGTGCACCGCCTCACGGACGGGACTAGCGACGACGCCGCGGCGCGCTTTGTTCCCTTGATTCTTCCATATCTAGCAGCTTAACCTATGCCGTGGCTGCGAGCACTGAACAGGGACTATAGGGAGACGAGCGAGGAGGAAGAGTTCTACTCCCTTACCCTTAATGCTTTAACCCGAAAACTTGAAATCAAGTTTGTCCCCCGAACATCCTCTATTCCATTTCACCTTTCCAACTCTTATTCCCCTCTATATTGGTACTTCTCTCGCTTGCTCTCTCCCGTAAATAATAACAAGCGAGACATTTATTACAGTAGACAATAATTCGATTGCAAATGGATTGATTTTTCATTGCTCCAATGATCCTCTACGAGCAGCCGATCCATTATGCTGGAACAAATGTCCCTAATTCGAAATGATTCGGTAGATGCGAGGAGCTGCGAAGGGGAAAAGAAGTCTAGAGTGCAAGCTACGAATCTGCGGCGGGCCGCACACGTTTCGGCTCTCGACTATAGCCTATATAGGTATACATACAGGGAGAATCGGAAGCGATCGCGCGATGACTATATATATAGGCGAGGAGAGACAGCTGAGACGGCTCGCGCGCAGCCTGGAAGAGCAATCTTTTCCTTTCCGAGCCGTCCCGTGATTCCCCCGTTGAAAGTTGGAGAAACGCTTTCGTCGTTGCCGCGTCGAGGCGCTCGTATTTTCTCTGCGGCAGCTCGCTCTAATACACAAGAGCCACCGGGCCAGGCACGGAAAGAAGAAGAAGAAGAAGAAGAAGAAGCTGCAGCCGCGTGATGTCTTCCGATAGCCTCACTCTTTCTCTCTCTGGCTGCCTGCCTCGACTAACTTTGTTGTCGCGCTCGCAAGCTCTTACCAACAACAATATCGCACCGCGTACCAGCCGAGTGAAATTCACCCGACGCTCGAGCGAACGGCTTTTGCTGCACTACCACTGCCATGTATTATACCTCTCGAGACTTTCCTCTTCTTTCTCTTCTTCTTCTTCTTCTTCTTCTTCTTCTTCTTCTCTTCTGCTTCTTCGACTTCTTCTTCCTATTTCTTTTTTTTTCTTTCCTTTCTTTGCTTCGCTTCCTTTTTTTTTTCAAACCTGCACCTACTTTCTGGCTTTCTGGGATTGTCAAGATTCTTAAAGTGGGCTTGTTGAAATACTGATGGTTTTATGCTGTACTCTCTGCTATCCTTTTCTTTCTTCTTAGGCGATTCGCTACTTTTTTAGATTGAGAATTTTCGGATAACGAAAGGATTATTGATGTGTAGTACAAACATGTACGAAATGCTTGAATTCGTCGAAACTTTTTGACGATATCTTTGTGGGCTGATTCTAAAAAGCGAGTAGTGATATCGGTGATCGGTCAGGCATATTGTAGACAGAATCTGCCTAGCGAAATATTATGGAGTGAAACACTGTTAGCGGTATTTTTATATTCTCTTAAATCGCGATTAAAAGTTGCTGTTATTTAGAACAGGATCTGCGAATTTTTATAATAAATTGAAAAATTCATGAAAATTAGTCGGGAATGGTAAAAGAATTATTAAATCTTTTCAATATTTAGAGTGGCTGTAAAAATTTCCAATATTTCAAGATTCTTGGTCTGTATTGAGTGTGAGTCTCGGTTAAGTATTTATAAAAAATGCGTTTTTGTTTCATTTTATAAAAGCGCATACACGTATGATGTAAATGTTACGCAAGTGCGTTAAAGGTACAGAAGGGTTTGTTGCCTATGTCGAATATCCAAGTGTTCAGTAAAATCTGTGACATAGTACGTGGTGAGCCTTCGAAGGGTTAACATCGTAAGCGGGGGTTTCATTTTTACAAAGCTTTCTCTTTAAGGAAGCAGTACTTTGCATTACTAATGTGATAGGAGAACAATTCTAATTTCGTTTAATGATTTATAAATAAGATCTTTTTGCTCCATTAATTTATACTTTTTTCACTATATTACAATAACAAAATTCCATTACTACGTCCAGTGATGCAGCAAAGATAAAAAGGGAACGACGGATCTTTCTGGGCATAATATTGCGAGCACGAGAACAAGAGAGAACTGCATCAATCGGCACGCGATCAAATCCCGAACGATCCGGACGCAGTTGGAGTTACGTGTACCGAAGTCCCGGCCAGGTTTGAATTCCAATAGAACGTCGAGTAGGCGGCTCGCGATGCAGCTGCAGCGCCCCTAGATGAGACCAACGACTAGAATGCTCGTCTCATTCGAGAATATGTCTCCGTTCGCAAGAGAGACAGACAGACAGGCAGTCTGAGAGAGAGAGAGAGAGAGGCAGGAGAGCTCATACCTCGGAGGACCCGAAGCAAATACCATGCCGATACATGTCCGCGAGAGGACATCGCTATCTGCGACATACTGAGCACGTAATCGGCACTCGACCATCCTCCAGCTGCAGCGACGTGTCTTACGATGCCCCGCGAGCTTTCAACTACCTGCAGACCGGGCCGGAGAATTTCACCACTCGATTGTTGGATTAAATTTTGTTGTGGTGCCTGCGGCTCGCAGTCTTTAATCGATCAGCGTATCGGTCGATTTTTCTATATGAAATAACTGTTTCAGAGACCTCTTCTCAACAAGTTTACCGAATTTAGAACAACAAGTTAGAAACTAATTTTCTAAAGAAACCCCATCAGCAGCTCGACAATAATATAAGCATTATATAATCAGATCTTTCATTTGAAACCTTGTTAGCTGACAATAAATTGTGCATAAGCACCGATTTACAGCTTGACTTTCTTGAAATCGCATTAACTCGAAAAATTATGTCCATACCAAAGTAAACCGTTCAACCATTCGCAAGGAAAATCCTTTTTATCTTAATATAAACATCATCAGTAGCGCGATCATTTTTTCCAAGCAAAACAAGGAGTTGATATTAGAATAGACATCAGAATAAAATCTATCTACTTTCTTTGCAATTCATTAACTGCGTCTAAATTCATTGTGACTATCGCTCCTAACCTGCGAGCGAAATGCACAATCAAAACACAGTGGCCTTAGGCTCAAGCCGTCCAGTTTATTTATCACCTCGCTTATAGCTTTAAAATTCCGGTCTCTACCGGGCAGGCCGTCGCTCTCATCCTCTAGTCCTAGCAGTGTTACTGTATATATGTGTATGTATATAGGAGGCCACCAAGTGCTCGTCTTACAAACGCCTCACTCCCCCGTTAGTTCAGATATTCCGGCTATATAATCTTCTTGCACTTGCTGGGCCGGGTGAGCTGCAAGCGACTATAGGTTATATATATAAATATACAGGGAACACCGGTGGAGCCGAGACTTAACGGAATTAACGACGTCGTGCTGTCTTCGGCTCTGGATTTTGATAACGCGCGACTTTATCTGGCATTCTCTCCTCGGCAAAGCGCGCGAACGCGCGCACGCCTACCTAGTCTGTTTACTTAAGATAATGGCGCGGCACAAACTCTGTCTCTCTCTCTCTCTCTCTCTCTCTCTCTCTCTCTCTCTCTTGCTCGCTCGCTCGTTGCAGAGGAAGGAAGGAAGGGGTGAAGTTGAAGGTTAGCGAGGCTGCCATTTTCGTAGAAGGGGTTATTGCGAAAAGGAGGAGAAAGAGGAAGAGATAGAGAGAGAGAGAAAGAGAGAGAGAGAGAGAGAGAGAGGTTAGCTATACCAAGAACTTCATTTTCCAAGCCATTACGCCTCCTCCTCTCGACTCTCTGCAGCACCGACCCAGGCCAAATCCCCTTTACTCCGTAAATTAATTTACATCGAAATTTTTAATGACACTCATCGAGACTGCGAGCCTCTATCCACGGTAAATAACACTGGCGCTTTGCTCGTTGTCTATATATATATACACGTTGCAACAGCCCCAAGAGAGAAAGGGAGAGGAAGCAAGTTTTTCGCAAATCTCTCCCTCTGCGACGATCGACGCGCCCGGCGGAGAATCGGCCAAAGTGCCGCGCGATATTAATTCGTTATCGTTATTGCGCTCTCCCTGCGAATGAGAGCGAGAGAGTGAAAGAAGGAAGAACAAGCGTGGAATGAATTCCGTTTAGAATTGAACTTTCGGAAAAAAGGGTTGCTTGAGTGCCGCACTGAGAATGGAGACCGAGTTCGTTACTCTATAGCTTTAAATGTTAGGCTTTTAGCGAGAGAATTGTTTATATTATAGCGATGTACAGAATCGATTGAAATAAATGGTTCTTATCGTAATTGGAAGAGAGTAAATGGTCCGACTGTGCTTGACTGGTACTACTTGGAACCATAGGATATCTAAACGATTGGCGCGTAACTCTGCATACGATATGCTTAATGAGTCACATTCGAATTCAAAATTATACATCGTTCTTACTACTTTTTATAATTCAGACATTTAATTTCATAATTATTTCTAATGTGCTTTTTGAAATTACCAATTTCCTTGCACAGTTTCTTAATTAATTTTTTCTCCCCAGTCCTCGTTCTTTAAAATAAAAAACCGAAACTGTATTAGCTCTTAATTAGGATATAAATTTTCTCATTCAAATAAGAAAAACTACTCTATTCCCCTGAAAAGTGAAACTATACAAAACAGATTAATAATAAACATAAAGCTAGTGGAGAGAAGGAGCGAAATAAAGCTCGCGCAGCTCGCAAGCACAATGCGCTGCAGCTGAAATAACCTTAGAAAGTTACTCCGGAGGCTGGAGCGCGAGAATGTAGCGCACAAAGGCGATATCGCGAAACCGACAGACCGGTAAACGTATCGAATTCGCACGATTCCCAAGTCTTTGTGTGTATATGCAGAGCTACAGCGTATAGCGGCGCAGCACAGCCTTTGAAAAGTCGCGACTATGTATATATATATATATATATATATAAGGGCTTACCATAGCCGCTATTGTCCGCAGTTTCGGCTTTTTCGCAGCTTGTTAAAATTCACTGCTCGGCTTTGTTCTTTTACGTTCTTTTACGTATATATATATAGATAGATTATCATTATTTCACGGCCGACGTCGAAAGTTGGCGATCGTTTCTTTTGGCCCGGGCGCGTGCCTTTGCTCTCCTGTGCGTGAGCGCGGAGCTTTTTGAAACTATGCGCGAGCAAAGCGGCGAATTGTTTCTTCGGGACTACTTGGGATTGTTTGGAAAATTGATTGGGAAGAAAGATTCCAGCGAACTGCAGATGGAAGACTATGTTTGGGTTTTGCATTCCGAATTCTTCGTAATAAAGGGCGCTGTGATCGTTTTCTTTTGTATACGAGAAAAGGGCTTTTGCCACCCGATAATTTTGTTTGCGAGAACTAATTTTAGAATGCGATCATTGCAGGTCTTTTTAATAAAACAGAATAATAAGATAGCGGCTTGCATAGCATATTAAGATTAGTAAAGATTCCAATAGCAAAAACTGCTGCCAATACATTGGCACGTACTCTCTAAATTTTAAGCAGTGAAAATTTCACTGATTTTGTCAGTGACCACCGTTTTCACTGCAGAACCAATTAATATCCGATGATTATTCAGCGAATGACTTGCGCACTGAAAAAGGTAGCGAATATTGACTGACTTTAGCAGTAAAATATTTGATTACAACCCATGTTTCTAGCTCAACCTATAATAGTACTTAATTAACCTCAACAAATTACAACATGAGATGAGTAATATAAATATGGCGAGATAAATTATAATACTGATAAATGCATAAATTATTAATTAAAAAAATTATTTATATGTGTCTAAGCAAATATTTATTTGAATTAACAAACTAATAGACCACAGCCTATTACAGTCCATTAAAGATTTATCCAGACAATAACTACGGGACTTATAGATAACGATGAAGGAAGACTTATAAGAAAAAATCTTAATACTCAGAAAAATTGAAATATCTTCAAAACTTATTAATCAAATATATAGAAAAAATATATATGCTGTCAAAAAACAAAAATGCTATTTATATATAAAATTTTTAAATGATTTGAACAGTTTTACACCTGTAATCGAAACCCATAGAAAACCGATTTTTTTCATAATATTGTCAATATCGCAAAAAATATAAAATATTAATGCCTGAAAATATCCAAGAAGCTCAGCACGTTTATCAAACAAAACATTAAATAGACTTTGACAATATCGAAATTATCGATAGGGAACGCGGCGAATGTAAAAGGGAGTTTTCAGAAATGATGAACATTTTTTACTACAACAATACATTGAACAGAATTGAAGACACAAATTTTTTAAAAAACGTATACAAATCGACTTTAAATCTTATCAAAAAATACTCCTAATTATTATAATTTTTATAGTTCTATGTTAATAATACGTCAAATTTTCGATAAATATTTTCAACGTTGCGAGAGGCACTCAACCCAAGAAACATGAGGAGAAAGTTGGTTATATTATATTGACTCAGAGTATGATTTGGACTCTGTTTTCCTTTCGCGATGCCTTGTTTTTCTTCTTTTAAATTCTATAGTTTAACGACAATTTATCTTTCACTCTCTTTTACGGTTTTCATCAAAATATCGGAAGGCTCTCTCTAGCGTTTATTTTATAAGTAATTGTCATTGCACAGCTACCCTCCGGAACGGGCACACTTTTGCACTTTTTGCCCTTCTATTATTTTAATTTAATTACATACTATATTTTTTTTTGTAAGATAATGAGCGAAGTTAGTGGAGGTGTGGGAGAAAGTGAGTGATTTTTGCGCGATTTTAATTTTTTGTGATAATTTTTATGTATAGAAATGAATTTTTGAATAGTAGTGTAATTTTTCCCGTGAATTTTGTTTTCAGTGTTACAAGTCTTGATTGGTCTTGAAGGAGAGTTTTAATATAAATAGCGATCCGATAATGCAATAGAATGTAAGTCCGAAGGTTTGTGTTTGTGTGTTACATAAGTGCGACGTGTATTACAGTATTTTAATATTGTGTTTTTTTGTTGGTTTGTTTTGATTAGCCTGAAGAGGAGGGTATATTTCGCAAGCTCTCGAAATGTCGCAAAAGAGTTAATAAAGAGATATTTTTTTGCAATCTATATTCCGTGACGATCGATAATATCACCTTTCGCAGTTTAATAAATTTTAACCTCAACTTTTAAACAAGCAACCTTTAAATTAACCCAAAAACCACTGCCAATTCATTGGCACTTAGCTTCCTTTAACTTAATGTTTTGATCGAATATACATTCATTGTATAGTTTATAAATGAGGTAAGTAATTGACTATAATATAATAATAAAAATTTTTTAAACGAATATTAATTTATTAGATATTCAAAAATCATTGATTATAATATATCTAAACTTTTTAAGCAAATTTCATTCACCAAATATTTACAAATTAGAATTCAATCAATTATATTTTATAAATATTTGAAAATACTAATAAAGCGACATATTAAACATCAAATTTCATCAATTCTTTAATGAAATATGAATATTTGAAATAAAATCATAAAAATCATAAAAATTGAAATATCTTCAAAACTTATTAACCAATTATGAATGCTATTTATGCTATTTATATATAAATTTTTTAAAAGTTTTGTACAGTTTTACACCTGTAATCGAAACCCATAGAAAACCGATTTTTTTCATAATATTGTTAATTTCGCAAAAAATATAAAATATTAATGCCTGAAAATTTAATAGATTCATACTAACAATAATCTACAAAATTTAGTAAATATTCATATTGATTAATAAAGAAAATGTATAGTTATAAACTTAGTTTTAAAAAATTACTTTTTTCGAGATAACAAAAGAACGACAAAAGCAATTTCAAAAAATAATATTTTAAATTGTAGGTAATTTAGTGCATTATTAAAAGTATTTTGTAAGTTTATTAACAAAAAATTTTAAAAACTTTTAAAACCCATTAATGATATATGCAGAAAATAACTACCGGACTCATAGATAACGATGAAAGATGACTTTTAATTCCAACAAAAATATCATCAAAAAAATTTGTTTATAAAAAAATGTTTCAAATAATGTATAAAAAGTTTAGTTTATTCCAAAAATAATAGCACCAATTGGTTCTACGAAATTGTTATATTTTTATAAATTTTGGTATGCAGTATTGTATTGGTATATTGTTAGAAATTTTTTGTAAAAAGTTCTTTATTTATATATAATTAATTTAAAAAATTTTGAACAATATAATATAATTCGATCACTAAAATGCCTGAGCATCGGTGAGACTTGGTTTCTGCAAAATTTCGAATTCTGCAAGAGCCGAGTCTCGCATCTGCTACCATCCTTGTGGATTAGATTTTTAGTTCGGACAACCCCTACTAGATGGAAGCCGAATTTTCGGCTCCACTAATAAATTTATCATTTTACTCTATATAGAGAGCACAAAACCAACACATCATTTACGTCCAATATAGAGTATTTGTCAGCTTACTGATGAGCCCAACAAGTTACCCGGGACGAAACGTATATTTCATTTATAATTTATATACAATTATTATATTTAATTAAACTTTAAAATTAATCTTGCTTAATTTTCGTATGATCCTTCATTTTACTGGGATATTCTTCTCCTTTTACCCTATATATAAGGTATTAAGGAACTGTATATGTTTTACACAGTACACCTTATAATAGCAGTTATGAGTATAAATTTCTTACGTTCTATGACGATAAATAAATTCTAATTATTTTGAATATAATATAATGCTACGTATAATCACGCAAATATCTGTCTTGTCTTTAATTCAATACGCTTCGATCTGCGAAGTGTGCAGATATTCGATTTGTGCATAAGCAATAACGCTGACATGAAATTAAATTTTTCATGATCTTTTGGTGGCCCATTACGTGGATCCAGTGTCGATGGGGCCGAGGATAGCGCTGAGGATGGTGCGGATGATGGCGCGGACGTTGGCGCTGAAGAAGGCGCTGATGAGGGCGCTGATGAAGGCGCTGACGATACCACCGGTAATAATTCAGTTGACATCAGTAATGGTGATGGCGCTCGGGTTGTCACATCATTTTTCCGTGCTATCTTCTCCTCTGACTTCAGCCAGCCTCGTAAGGTCGACTCCGGAACTCCTTCCTGAGTACTCACTACGGCGTTTGATATGCCGGAACGAACTATGGATATTATGTGTAATTTCTCGGCATCAGTACGCATTGTTCG
>UELV01179068.1:0-42245 GCA_900490015.1 Megastigmus stigmatizans | reverse complement strand
ATATATATATATATATATTACGAATCTCTTCATCGATTATTCGCATTTTCAGAGGTCGGGGTGAAATCTGGGCGCAAACAGCATTATAGAGTGACGCACGCGAAAGATCTTTGACCACACAGACAGCCGTGTATATCCTATTATTTCTTTGGTATAAGGTGAAAATACCGGGATACTCGAGCTCCATCCAAAACATCCGCTCTGTCGTGCAGCAGTAGGCGAGTTTCGAGGGGGAGGTCGGCGGCAAAGGGGCGGTTCCAGTTTGAGCAATAGTTATTTTAGATTACAAAACAGTTCCATTAGCCGCGCCATCGGAATTGGAGAGCTTCGCAGTCGGTCTGCGCTTTTTGTGTATGTCGTCGCGGTCAATGAAGAAAGTTCGCGGGGCATTATGTCGTCTTTGTGTCTTTGAGCTCGTCGGGTCAAAGAGGGGGGGGGGGAGGGACAGTAGCGGCGCAGCTCCGTATATCTCGAGGTCGGATCTCTTTGGTGACTCTCGTTGCAGTTCTCGTCCAACGCCGTCGTCGTCCTCGTCGTAGTCATCGGGTTAATCACTCGGCGATGCTGCCTTTTTCAATTCCTTCGCTCCTTTCTCTCGTTCTCCCTCACTCTCTCGAACTTGCGCGGCAAAGTTTCGTCATTATCAAGGCTAAATTTGAAGCTAAAACGTTTTATTGGTTTCCGATCTTTTACCTTATGGCGAGGGACTCGCTTGTATCACTATACTGTGCTTTTGTCCGTTTACGCGCAAGCGCCTGGCGCTATTACTTCTTCGTAAACAGTTTGTTCGCGAAGGAGTTCATCATCGGTTTGAAATATTTTTCAATTGATTAAAGAATTTAAAAAATATTTTTGAAACACGAAATAAAAGAGTACGATTCTACCTCGATTTTCCTCGATAACCAGGTAAATCGAGGTAAAATCGAGGTGAAACAAGGTATATCCAGTTCCATGTTTTTTGCTGGATATACATTAAAGTTATTAATAAAGTAAAGGGTTAGCTCATAGGAATGAAGTCATCCATTTTGTTAAATATGCGAGGAATTCGTTTACTTCTTTGCACATATATGGACTAATAATATTTTGAAATTGAAAAAGAATATTGCTGCAACACGTTTTTTGTAATCAATTATTTATAAATAGATAACTATTTTAATTATATAGTGATACGAAATAAATCGCGATATACGTATAAAAATAATTTAAAATTCAATAATAGCATTTTGTAAGCAAACTGACCACACACACCAAAGTATCGTCGATATCGCACGCGAATGCCAATGCAAATGAATGGAAAAAAAAAATACGAGGCCGCAGGCCACGTTACACGTATTAACTTACACGCGACCCAAACACGCCTGTCTAACGCGCAACCAATTGCCGCAAAAGCTAACGCGCGAAGCTTTTAATGACAAAATGTGCGCACCGCGAACGATCAAACGTCTATCACTGGGCTACACGCGGACAAAATTACATTTCCCGACAATTTCGAGCTGCCGCGCGCTTTCGACCCGTCTTTCGGGGGCTGTAACCAAACCCATTTAAAGTAGCACACCGGCTTGGCGCAATAATAAAGCACTTTGAGCAAATTCCCCAATTATACAGGTGCGCGTGCGGCCCTCCCGTGCAGTGTACACGTATACGTATTGTGTATACCGCATGCACACGTGTTTTGGCTATATAGCGAAAGAGGAAGAAAAGAGACGAAAATATACAGGCGCAGAGAAAAGAAGTGGCGGAGAGAGGCAGAGAGGGAGAGAGAGAGAGAGAGAGAGAGAGAGAGAAAGGGAGTAGGAAGCGTGAAATTGAAAATAAAAATCTTTACGGCTCGCGCTTCTTATACGACCTGAAAAACGCATTGCGCTTACGGAATTGCGCGATTTTATATTACGTAAAATGATATATAAAGCCCATTTACGGCCTATTGATTTATTTGTATCATATGTATATATATATATATGTGTGTGTGCAGTGCGTAGAGGTTTGATTGCGCGCTGAATTTATCGGTTATAAAGATACAATTGGCTGATTGAACATTCGCGCGGTGGGTGCGTTTGAATTTACCATTTTTTTCCGTGAATCATTATGCCCGATGGAATCCATGCAAATTTACGCAGGCTTTATCCGTATTATTTTAAATTATGCACCGACCAAAGCTAACCACTGCTGTAAAGACTCGAATATTACTATTACGTTACTCCTTTACTCGACAAAATTTTACAAGGGTTCTTTAATTCACCATATAATGAAGATAAATAAATACTTTGCTCATTATTATTTCTTTCGTCATATAGTATTAATTCACATTCTATTCAGAAATAAATTAGACCCATTATTTATAATTAATTGTCACGATATGAAGATATGTTATTTGAATAACAAGGATATTAAAATGTATTTTAAATTATGTGATTTTTGTACATAATTAAATTAATATGAATATATAAATTCTGAAACATTTAAAACCTGTTTCATGCGCAATTTATTATTGAAACACCATATAAGATAAATTAAAATCAACATATCTGTTGTCACGAATATTATATTATCGTTTCTTGGTAATAAATGTTTACGATTATCATTTGGATAGCCAAATGGATTTTGAAATTTGAATGCAACTATTTATGCGCGACATCAAATGCGAATGGGTCCCCTAAATTAGCTCGTATTATATGTATGTACATGAGGTACGATTCCATTTTCTCCCGCACAAAACTGTTCCTTCAATCGATAAATCAGAGCTGCGGTTATCTAAATGAAGAAGCACCGGTTTATATTCACAACTTTTTACCAAAGACAGAAAGTACTGTAAAAAAATCCATACTGCGCAGCTACCGCGCAAACGATCAGCAGATGAATAAAGAACACGCACTTAAGCGAAGCATAATGTTCTCTCTATTCATGAAATGAATATCATTGCAAATTGCGGATTCTTAAACGTCTATGTAATTAATCTAGAGAACGAGACAGCCAAGTACAATTGAACAATCGAGTGAACTTATCCCGTGAGTAAAAATCGATTAAAATTGTACAAGCTGCCCCTTTCGAATAGATCAAAATACCGGCTAAACATATTTTGTCTAGATCCCACTTTTCGTAGTTTATATGATTTTTAAAATATAACGACGGTCGGCGACATTGGACTACAGCAAGTAGTGCAGTAATCTTCCCTACCGGAGGGCACAAGAACTCCTCAGATTTAAAATCCTGTGACAAGAGCGTAGGGACTAGCGTGACTACGTAATAGTTCTAGAGGACGAGGCAGCTCGTACAATTATAATCGAGTCTCACTTAAAGGTTCACTGGATTGTTCAATTTATTTATCAAGAATATAAAGCTTTATCTTATAAACTACTTTAAGTACGAATCATGTTAAAAAATCCTTTTTTACCAACCTATGCATAAATAAGTCTTATTTTACAATATGATTTATAAAGTTTTTGTAAAGTCTTATCATCAGATTTACGCCTAAATCATAATAAAATGTCTTATTTTACTAATTGTAATTGGCATGAAAAAGGCTTATAAAAAGTACTCATTACGTATTATTACGTCTTATTACGTACTAATGACTATATAAAGTTTGATTTCGCATGGTGCGATTTGTTTGCAAACAATATATAAAGCTTTATAAACTGAGTTACTTCTGTACGAATGACTTTAAAAAGACCTTCGATCGTCGCCGATAAAGCAGTCAAAAATTACTGATAACATCCATGTTTCTATATAAAACTCCACGATAACATTATTAAATAAAATTTCTGTGGCCCTTAACATAGTTGAAAAAAAATATTAAATATTCAACATGCAAAAGATTTTTTTTCTTTTTTTTACATTTTACATTTTTCCTAGTTGAAGTTCTCCATTTATACACAGATATAATTCCATATTCCATAAGATATTCCTTCAGCTGAAGTGTTCCTTTGCTTCTTTCAACTAAATGTATAAAACGAATCTTCTATTTAGCGAGTTGAAAAAATAAGCAGTTTCCCCAAGTATTGCTTCCCGTCTCTAAATTATATTCTGAGTATTTTGCAGAAAAATACTCAGCATGGGATTCTAGAGAGTTTACATTATGTAAAGTAGCAATAAACATTAAGAGGAAATGCATGTTCCGAGTATCAGGAGTTCATAAGAAAAATTAGGCGTATGAAAAAACAGTGTGCATATAAGTATTAGTAAAACGGCTGTTGTTATACGATATGAACATATAGAAACGTATTGCAGTAAATAAGTATTTGTCGCACGTTGAAACTTTTTGTCTCGCTTTTCTCAGGCGACATACTAAACTCGTGCGTGGATCACCTACCTTGCGCACTTCATATCATAATGTACCGTTTCAACTCCTTGTCAGACATCAATATGTTCAAATTGAAATTCTGATATTTACATATAAAGTGATAATTAATATTTTAGAGTTGACAGCGTTATATAAAGGGCATAGATAAATTGAAAGTGCAGTGTCCATGTTGTACTTGCAGCAAGTTACATCTCTTTGCCGATATAAACTACTTAACAGTTGAGGGCTTTGAACAAAATTTATATAGAACTGCTTTGCCATTGGCCGCGGTAACTCAGTTACGCCGCAATAACTGAGCCTCGACATTATACAAGGGAGCCGCGACATTTCAAATTAAACGAAGCTTTTGACGCTCAATTCAAAAGGTATACCTTTACAAAGAAAGTAATATTTTGATGATTCATTCGGACATTTTTTTTTTACCGATGCACAGAATACAACGGGAAACCGCAACAAAGAGATAGAATTTTATTTTTATAGAGTTTCGTTCTGTGAAAAAGACGGTAAAACTTTTTTTCCTGGTTACTTTTTCCAATCATTTAAAGTAAACATTCGCGATGCCTTGAAATACTTTTATTTAATAACCAATAATATCATCTAAAACAGATCGCCCGGTACTTTCCAAATGCATTAATTATTCCCAAAATATTCATTCTCGTTCCGTATTCGCAAAAAGAAATAAACAGCAGAGTACACAGAAAGTAGCGTATCGATAATTCGCGTGTGCATATCCAGCAGTTTATATTTCCTAACGCTACCGAAGAGTACGTTTGCAAATTAAAATCGGACGCTCGCGCGCGGTAGTGTTTTTATTTAACTTTCGGAAAAACAAGAGAGAGAGAGAGAGAGAGAGAGAGGAGGAGAGAGGGGGAGATCCGCAGACACGAGCCAAGCTATATCGGCCCATATACGCACACAGAGACCGCGTGTGCGCACCAGGAAAATATGCTTTATCTCACGTGCCGTCGTGCCCCGCACATTTGACAATCAAGTGACTGCGCGCGAGCTGGACGCTACGTGTCATCGGGGCAGTTATTGAAACAGCCGTTATATGCATATATATACAGGGGGAGGAGAGGCCGAACCGTAGGCATGAATCGATCAAAGACCTGCCAGGGATAGCCATACACACACAGGCGCGCGCGTAAGTTTACAAGCGAGCGCTGTGCACATTTCCATAGGTGCATGTGCGCCTGTACGGAACTGTGCACGCAAGTAGTCACTCGTACGCGTTTGGCTATATGTGCATGTACGAGGGATGGAGGGCCTATATCCATATGCGGGCGAAAATCAAACAATCGACGGCATTGTGCCGCGGCCTCCACCCCACCCGAGGTCAAATTGCGCAATTACAACGTTACGAAAATACGCCTTTAAAGGGGCATTAATCTGCACGCGCGGGGGCTCATAATTTCTCGTTGCTCCAGCTCTCTCGAGCCCTGCAGCGAGTTATTGCTACAAATTATCGCCGTGACGAGAGCGAGAGAGAATCTTGATTATGCCGCTGCTGCGCGGAAAAAGAGTGCGCGTGTACGTGAGACTTGGGAAACTCAGTGTCACGAACACAAAGGCACTGGAAAAACGAATTCGAACGTTGGCTTGATAATTGCGTGACATTTGCATGCGCACGGTGACGATGAGTCGTCTGACCTGTCCGGGATTACTATCGTGCTTACAAATATATATCTGTCTCGCTTTATGCAACGTACGTATATGTCCATGTCAATTTGATGATTTATCCTACAAATATTCCGACACATATTGGATGCTTATTACTGAACGTCCGACGTTAATTTTTATGAATGCAGACAATTTTATGCCACAGACATGTTTACATCTGCGGGAATTCTTTCGCGCCAATATTATTTAAGCATTGATGCCGTTTCTGCGTTAAAATATTAAAAACTCTCGGTGGTATTTAAATAAATAAAAGGTTTCAAAGATCTAAATTATAAGAATGAAAGATATTTAAAAAGCGTTGTAAAAGCAGAATTCTTCAAAAGTAATATGAAAAACCTTTACCAGCAAATTAAAATAACCACCGATAAAAGTATCGATAGCATGAAGCTTATACAAAAACTGATCGAAGCGTTTGTTAAATATTATAGTTTCTAACTCTCGGTATGCGTACATATTGCTCTTAGAAAAAAATATTTCACAGTACACACACACACACACACACACGGAGAAAACTTTTTTCAATTTTCCCAGCTGATAGGTCCAGGAATTTTATTTTTGAATGGATGATATTTTTGCTCTCCGCGTTTCGTTTTCATCTGGGGTTTTACTGAAAACGCCAAATTGTAATAAAGTTGTGAGCTTTTCTCTGGTGATGTTTATTGAATTATTTTTGGGAAGAGATTAGAAATTCTGAGTTCTATGTATGACGTATAAATATGTTTGAAAAAGTATATTTCAAGCGATACTTGCTTTTGTTATAATTTTAGTATAATTTAGCCAGGATCACTGTAAGACAAGTAGCTCGACAAGTAATTTCTATTGTTGTAAAATTAAATTATTATTTTTCAGACTTATTAAAATATTAAATATTTATTATATTATTATAAATGCTGTATGATTATAAAAAAAATTCACACACTTACGCACATCTACTTTAACGTTGGCGCTCTCTGTTACATACTAACACATACACTACTGCGCATAGGCATACGGGTTATTTACCCATGAATAGATCCTTGTTAAAAAAAAAAAGAAGTGTCAAGCTGCATCGCGTCCGTTTAGGTGTAGTTTCGCCGGAGAGTCTCGGCATCCCCCATTGTTTCTCTAAAAAAATCATCGAATGGCTTGCGTTAACCGAATAGAAGCTCTGATCGTCGATGCGTTATCGTAGGCTCTAGCGCATGTGCAGCCGATGAACACAAAAAAAAAAGTAAAAACGAGCATGTGTGCGTGCGTATGTGTGCCGACGAGGTAGAAATAGTAATCGTCGAACGCGTGTTATTTCGTTACCGAGTTCGTAGCCGCGCTTGAATGACGCTTGATTGACCGCCGCGTGTTTAGCAAACATTTTACTGTCCCCCCTCCCCTATATATATATAGAGTCCGGACGCGTCTGTCCTACGCCACGCTGACTTGCTCTACTGCGCGTTCAGCTTCCCTCCCCACCGCCACTCGTTGCAACGCCGCCGTCGCTTGGCTTTTTAACGCTTTCTGCTTTTGTTGGCACTTTGACGGTACCGAAGGAGAGAGGCGAGGGCGGGAGGAGGCTACAAACGAATCGCGATTCTTACAAATCCAGTGTCGGTGTGTGTCTGTGTGTGTGTCTGCTCGATGGCGTTTTGTTTTTTGTTCGAGTATTTGAAAATATACGCGCGGACTATGCGATTACTGGATTTATGCGATTTGATTTGGTATACGTACTGCGTTTGTTATTGGGTGGTATTTTCCGCGCGTTTTTAGTTAAAATTTGTTGCGCGCATTCATTCTTTTATCGAGCTTGATATAAGCGCTGCATATTCGTACTTGAAAAGCGAGCATAATCCTTAATCTTATACATATAATTAATTTTAGGTCAATACGAGAGTAATAAAAGAATTCATTGGAAAGCTGGCATTCATGAAAATAAAGCTCGCCTTTTGTTCAGCTCTCTCGCCTGCCATTAATCAGTATTTTTCCAATTCATTTTCTTCATTATCTCCTACAGCACCGACGTGGCCATATTGCTTTTGGACTACGTAGTAATTCATCTACTCCTACCTCTTCTCGCGCTCTCTCTCTCTCTCTTTTTTTTCTTTGTATACCCGATACAAGAAAAATTAATGCGGATGGAATAATTTCCTCGCGGTTCTCATAAAAGTATAAATGCACCGCTGTAAAGTTAAAGAGATGGCGGAATTACCTTTGTAAATTGTAAATTTTCTATTCGCCCGGTTTATGTAGCTTGGGTGCACAGTTGGACTTTTCCCAGATGTTAATCGCTACATCTTTCGCTCATTCTCTCTCTTCCCACGAGAAATTCCCGGCGTGTCCTTTGAATATTCAAGACAGAGACGAAGAGATTCCGGAGAGCAAAGCCCAGACTAAAAGTATCAGATGCTGCGCGACGTATATATCCGCGCCTCGATTTTCATTCGCACGAATGTCTTGTCCTCCACTACCGAGGACGTATACCTGACCACTGAATTCTGTGACGTATCGCTGTGCAAGAGGTAAAAGTAAAAGTGCACCTGCGACAAGACTTTTACTTTGTGTTTCGCTGCATACTGCAGGGACGTGTGTGTGATTCTTTTATGGGAGATTGGGGCAAGATTCTGGATTGAAGTGGACCTTCGGTTTTATTTAGAATATAGGCATGCTGAGATAAAGGTAGACTCATAGTTATTTTAGAAGTCAGGTTTTCGAGCATACATTATTGATGTAATCGAAACAGTGGAATTACTAAGCGTTTTATCACAAGATGGTTTTACAAAAAAACAAAACATTAATGCATTTTTGCAAGATGATCTGATTTTTAGAATCTTTTCCCAGCGTATTCTTTTTATAATATATTTTTATGTCCATATACATATATTATCGACTTATTCATATCCCTACGATAATTCGAAAAATTGTGAAAAAACATTGTTAAAAATATCTTTAATGCATATATATATATATATATGGCAGGGAATGTAACAATACTAATAGTTAAAAAGAATATTCTTAGTTCTATGTTTAATTGTACATATACTATTTAATTGGTTACAGATATAGATGTCTGTTTTGAATGAAGCCAAAGTTTAAAATATTGTTAAATATAAATTAATATTTTAATTCAAATTTATGAAAAAAATTTGCAGGTTCGTTTGAATAGAATCTTCAAATTATTTAGTGTATAATTCGTTTGGAGTTTATATATTAAAGTATTCTATTTCGCGTGACACTAATATTTTGTGAGAAATAAAGATTATTAATATAAAATAGACACTTGTAAAAATTAAACGCGCAGAACTCTAATGAATTTTGCTTGTATATAAAAATTCTATTTTCTGTTTTCTTTGTTAATTTAATTATTTTTCCTGCTGAATTTTATTATGTTTCATTGCGAATGTATTATTTGTTTTTTAATATGTGCGAACGAGAAGCGAATAAATTTAATAATTTAATAATATAATAACTATGAAAAAATATAACAATTATCATCAGCGAGTTTTTCCCGAGAAATAATTTTTTGATATTATATATATCTGGCTAATTTTTTTATTTTTTGCTATTCATCCAAGATAGCCAAACCTGTATTCATGTTTTTCCTATCGTCGCGCCAATGTCATCGAAACGACATGGACAATAAGTTTCCTATCATCCCGCACGAAGTAAAAAACAAACCAATATGATGGCTCGGAGCAAAATATCCATGCATACACAAATATTTCTGAAAATCTTATTGTTTGAATGCATTGAATAAATATTGTCAACTGATGTATTGCATAAATCTTATGACTCAATATTCCCTGTTTATTATAATATTTACTATAGTTGAAGCTAAATATGAATGTTGATCCCTATACATTTTCGCATTTTAAGAAATTACGAGTCTTACGCAATTGTATAATTGAGCAAAAATTGCGTTTTTTTTTAAGTAAGTGAATTAACTTTACACCGTTAACTAGAATTCAATCCTATTTCACAATAGCCTTACTTTGTCCACTTAACAATGATATTTAACAATGGGCGAACATTTTTGTCCTTCTTCCGCAGCTCGCAAGAAAAATGTTCACCTGTCTTTTGCCTCAATTTCATGTACCAGTGGTACTTGCTGAGTATGACACATTCTACTGCTTCGGTGCTCTGTCCTCTCTCTCTCTCTCTCTCTTTCTGTCCCTCGAAAAACCGTCCACCACACGCCACTGCGATTCTCTATGTGAATCGCTCAGCTTGCGCGACATTGCCACGAATTCACTTCGCAGAATCTATTTGAGCTTTCATCAAAAGCGCGCGCGTTACTGGCGCTCTGCACGGATGCTTTTGTCCTGCACCGACCATATTGCTATCTCTCTCTCTCTCTTTCTCTGATTTTTAGCTTCTCTCTGTCTCTCTCTATCTCGCTCTCCCTCGCTTGCTTTCCGTTCAAATTGAATTATTTTCCAACTTTGTTTATTAAAAATTTCGAGCAAAAGTTTGGGAGTCAACGAAAAAAATTTTGAATTTCGAATAAAGCGGTTTTTCTCGAAGCGGAAGTGCGACGTGGCTGTTGAAGTATTTTCTGTTCGGACGCCGCTTCGCGTTGAATCCTAGGCAAATGAACATTGAAAAGGGATAGATGCTTTCAAAAGAATATATAGAATTTAATAGTGTTTCTCTGTTTTAGTCAGGAATATTGTTTTATTATCATTTTTTCGTTTTTTAATTATACATATTTTTAATTATACAGTGCTTATTTCATATATTAAGTCCACCATTCAATATCTCGATGTGGGTTTGAAGGTGTTATCTCGGAGCAATCTTCGTACAATTTGGTAGCGTACAGTCTAAATATTGTTCACAGCTCGACCCTCAATTCAAAGATTTTCTTGTGACTGGATTCGGCATCTATATAAAATAAAAATCCAAAGGCCCAAACTAGCCTCGCCTTTACCTCTAAATAATTTCTCTATCTAATCTTCTAATCTTCTATCCACCCATCGATGCATTTATTAATTTTCACATATTTACTTTGTGTCAAAAGAATTATCTGTAAGTTTTTCTTGCTGGTAAATAAAAGTATATGAAAATGATGCAAATAATTAACATCAAAGCGAAGCTAAAATCTAAACAAAAGTAATAATAACTCATAGTTGAGCATTGAGTGTTATCGCGTGATTTAATTACATCGATCCGAATTGAAAGCACGTAGAAAACGGCTGCAGCGCAGATAACAAATCGAACTTTGTTCTATATAACCGCAGCACGTCGAACCCGTTGAAAGTACACAGATTCGCTCGGCCAGGCCTTATACACATGCATTTTTCAGCGTCGCGCGAAACTTTTCTCATCTTCGCGCTACTGCGGCGGCAGCGGCGACGCGTCCAACCAACTATATGTATATAATCCAGCAATTGCACACGCGAGGCAATAACTTAGCGGTCACTCGAGCCCGACAACTCGGCGACACTCGGTCACCTTGTCACTGCCATTCCGCGAAGCTTCAAAATCCTTCCCTGCCACCCATCTATATATATATATATATATGTATAATTGTATATACAGTGCACATACGCATGCAGAGCAGTCGAGATAGCGCGGCGCAGTTAGAGGCACACGCGGGGGCTTGCGCGCGAACCGTAGCCACTTTCAACTCGGGCACATTCGGCTGCACACTCGAGCGGCTGCTGCCTGTCGTAAAAGCAGCTGTTGGGTGGCCCCTGCGGCTTCTGCCTCGGATTGTTATGGCCAGGCGCGGCAGACTCTCTCCCTCTCTCTCTCTATCTCTCTCTCTGCGCTATACACGCGAATGTGGAAATCCAACCGTAGTATACGTATAGAGCCGAATCTCCTGCTTTTCTCGCGGAGGCTAAATTATTTTTCGCGGTCGTTGCCGTGTCTCCGCTCTGCTTTCTTTTTTTAATTCTTTTTAATATCCCGCGCTGCGCATATACGTGTGGCTGTTTTTTTTTCTTGTTCGCGTGCAGGAATGGAAAATGGAATGTCAGTCCGAACGATTGATCGTGAAATGAAACATTTGCGGACGCGATCTCCCGTATATGTACATTGGGCAGCACCGCTGGGAGAATATGAGGGAAAAGTTCGAAAGTGCGAAATCTTTTTTGACCTTTTGACGGGTGTGTGTCAGCGTGTACCGTAGCGTAGGATGTGAATAAATCTGACTGCGGTGGAATTGTATTTTTTTTGGGTTTAATGAAGCTATAAGGAAAATAGGCCGGAGCTATTTTCGGTTTTATGTTTTTGAATTATTGATTGGACGGGTTCTATGGTGCTTGCGAGCGAGATTATGTAACCTTTATGTTGATAATATTTAACAAATTTTTATTAACGATAGTGGGTATTTCAAGGAAATATAAATTATCTAATATGGAAAAAATAGTTTGTTTGGCAGCAAAACAATAATAATTTTTTTTTCTAAATAATATTTGGCTCTTATGAAGACTATGTATAGATTAAAGCAGTTGTATGTGATTTATATTTATAGTATAGCTTAAATTATTCGAAATGGATGTTATAATTGGAATACTGCTATTAATGCACTTTATAGACTTCGGACGGTAAATGTGCAAACATTATAGCCTCGCGCATATTGCGTTTATTTTTTAAATAAACAAAATGTTATGTCGTGATATTTCACCTGTGCATGCAATTCCGCAGAAAAGAACATAATTAAATACAGTAAGCTTTAAAGGCTATTAAATATTTGAAATTTAAAATTTTTAATATTTGAAACACTCGTTACATATGTTATTAATTCTTGCAATAAATATTCTATCTTCATCTGTCAGTAATTCGTACTTTTGCATTTTTTTTTTGAAAGTTACTTTTATTAAAATATACTCATACGAGATTTTCACAGTATATGATTCTTTCAAATTGGTATCGGTCTTTCGCTTTAAATCGGCATTATACGTAAACACCCTGGCGATTAGTAATAATATGTTAATACGTTCCCTGCACATTTCAAAGCATTAATCAATTGCATTTACAACTTGAATGCAAATTGCGGCAATTCTCGCGCGGTGCATTATCGAGTGCCGGGGATTCGACGATGCAGTTGTTCTATTTGGATGTTCCCCCAATTACGCGACGTGACCGTACCTATGGCGATGATTATAATTGTCTAGGATGCCGCAAGTAATAATTTAATCAAAAGTGTACATGAAACTCCTAAGTGGAACTGTACCGCGTAATTTTTTACAGCTACGGATAACTATCGCGATAAAAAACAACATACGAAATTTCTGTGAATATCGGTTGTAGTAGGTAAACTTTACTTAGAAACTTACACAGGCAAAGAAGAGAATAAACTCTCTTACAAATACAAAATAAATAAAAGTTTATTTAAAAATTTAACGAACAATAAAAATATGTTTAAACTTTTTACAATGAAGAACAAATTTATTTGTAGTACATAAAATTTAAAAATACACTATATTAAAATATATTTTATTCTTTATCTAGCTGAAAACATGTAATAAAATTAATGAATATTAATGTTAAACTATTATACTAATACTATATTTAAAATTACGTTTATTCCATCAAGATGAAAATTTGAAGGATCTGTACAAAGTTTCTTACAAATTTGGCAGTGTGAATTTAAATTCTGAACTCTGTCATTGCGAAAATTTCCTGCAATAAATTGTCTTTTGTTCAATGGAAGTTAATCAACTTAAATTGACATGCAAATATCCGTACATGCAGTATCTCTGAAAAAGTTGAATGTGAATTTTAGTTAGAGAAAAAGCAACGGGTTACTGGGTTACGTCGATAACATAGATCACTTCGAGGTGAATGTAAAAATTTTGACAGTAGCCGAAATTCAATTATGGTCAAAGAAAGTTGTTGCAGTTCATATTGGAATCTTGTTGCTTTACCGCAGTTTATTATGGGTATAAAAAAGTACGTAAAAATGTATACTTTGATTTATAGTTCAATTCACTATGCACTTTATAGTCATTTTTATAACAGTCCAGATATAAAAATCGCTGCCAATTCATTCACACGTAGCTTATTCGTATTACACTTTTTGCGTATTTACTAAACCAAGAAATAGATAAGCTCATAAAATATTTAATATGAATAAAATTAAAAAGACATTAATTCATCGCGGGAAAGGAATCAAGGGGAAAAAATATGGATCAATAACACTTTTCATTTTTATAAAAAAATTAGCAAACGTGCTAAATCGTGAAAAGTTTGTTCCTCATATTAATTAATCTAGCTTTGTACACTTCCTAGAATTTGCAAAATAGTAGGATTGAATAACTTGTGCACCTTGCTTGCAAAGTCTTAATTATCGTTAGTTATAACTTACTGCGAATGTAAGTCGAAATTGTCCTTACAAGTTACACAAAATTTAAATTTTCGTAATAAATCTTACACATATCAACTAGTAGGAAGTCATATTAAACATAATTTATCGCAGTATTTAAAATTCAACAATAATGTAAATAATATAGTTTACAAAAAATTTTTTTTTTTTAATTTCTTTTACTTGAATAAGAATATGAAAACGAAATATTAGTTATTTAAATATTCTTGTATATTTAATGATAAGTTTATAATAATAAGTTGATAATAAGGGAGAAGTGGCTAATGTGGCGCACTTATTCAAGACGTATGGTATATTTTCGTTGAAAATGTCTTTTTATTGTGTCTCCTTTTTTGATTTTATTATAAAAATTGTTTTGGCGTACACTTTAGAAAAGAATATCCTTGACGTAATACTTGATGAACTAAGGATGTTTTTGGAAACTTCATCAGTATATCAGCCAAATGCGATGAAAACCAAAACAATATTTATTAAATCCATACTTCTTTCAATGCTTACGAACTATTATAACCGAATCAATTAACAATCTGCACTCATCGCAACAGTATTTTTCATTTATAGAATCTCAAGACGACTCGATCAATTATAATTATAAGGTTTATATTATATATCTTTGGTTTCATCAATTGTTACGATACATGTTCTTTTCGTGAGATTGATGCTGTTTGTACAGTTCAAGACAACAATAACAAACAATATTGCACTACAATAGTTCGCGGTGATTTTTTTCTGTACTATCGAATAACCAATATTTACAGTATGTTATTTGAGGCTGGAATAATTTCCCAACGACTACACTTGAAATAAAATACAGTTTTGAAATAGATATACTCACTATTTTATTGAATGATATACTTTTTTCGTTTGTTTTATCATTTGTACTGTAATTGCTCTTTAAACATTTTCTGAAGTTTAGAAAATGAACTAGAACGTACGTATTACTAATGTAGACTTAAAAGGGTGCATTATTTCTATAACTCCTCTCTTTTATATGTTCAGCTGAAAATTCCAAAATAAAGTGAACATAAATAAATTATCAATTCGGTCAAATTTAATGTTTAGCGTGTATATGCCATGAGAAATAGAAAAAATTACTTTAAGAATGTAGCGTGAGTAAAAAAAGTATAAGTATGTAAAAAAAATTTCTCAAAAACGTTAATTTAGCGATGTTAAAGACTTTTATAAAAAGTCGATAAAAAGTGGCTCCTATATACACTGGTATAAGATTTGGAATTCCACTATTTTTGAAACAAGAAAATAGACCATTGTCTCATTGGCAACTGTAATACAATACAACAATTGAAATTTCGACTTGGAGTAGTTTTTGTTTGTTTTAAAAAAGAAAATACTGCATCTTACAAAGACGTTATATTTGCAAAGCAAACGTTATACGATGTATTTATTCAAGAAAACTGGAATCTCGCGAGGTTAGTTTACTTTAGTTTCTCTTCGACGGCAATTTCGACAGCTTGGGAGGAAACTGCGTTGCGGGGATGGTCACACCCTCAGACTTGCTTTATTTACGGGCACAGCTCGACAAATAGAGAGGCCAAGGGTAGAACAAGAGAAAGAGAGAGAGAGAGAGAGAGAGAGAGAGGATGCATAGGTTGACGGAAAATCGAGTTTTACAAGCTCATCTGTTTGGAAACGCCGCTGCAGCAGCGGCAGCAGCAGAGCTGGGCGGAGTAAAAGCTTGTCTTCACACCCGGCCAGATCTGGACTAACCGACGATTAACCTAAGCGAATCGCAGTTACGTGTTTCACACAACATAGACCGCAAATTGTGAATATACTGCAGCCTTGTACTTTACCGAATGATGCTAGTTTCCAGGAAATTTCGGAACACGCACGAGATTGAGCTCTTTGCACGCGGCTACAAGTCCCCGTTAAAGTTAAAAGTGGATTTAAAACCACGTTAGAGAATGAAATTTCATTTGATATTCTCGAATAAATAAATAAACTTTGCGTTGCAGTCAATTTGGAATTGCATAGTTAACTCGATTAATTTCAATGACGGTTCAAATTGAAAATCGCAAGAAGAAGGCAAAGGTGCGGAGAGATCGAGTGGTTATCCTCGCTCTATACGAAGCCGCAACTCTTTCGGTAAACTTCGAGCTCCATAGCCGGTTATATAAATAACAATTATACACGATGAAAATCGACAGCGGTAGTTTCGGATCCGAGTGAACGAGGAGCTATAGACGGTCGGGCGGCGATTGTCAGGACTATAATCCAGGTAACGGTCAGTCATCTCTCCTGCAACACTTAGTGCGCTTACCCGCGTTAAAGCCTCGGCGCGCACACAGTCATACATAGCTACTCCGTTGCGGTATATACACACACACACATATATATATATGTATATATAGAGGGAGAAACGCTTGACCGGGCGCTAAAATGGAAACGCGTCTGGCGCTCGTATTAATTGTTAAGCGAAACTCGGAAAGCCTCGCTTTGGATTCGGAGAATCCTGGCATCGGAACGAGCCCAGGGGAAGCGCGGAGGCGTTATCGGTTGTCGACTTCTCTCTCCCACTTTCTCTCTCTCTCTCTCTCTCTCTCTCGCACATGCGCTTTCCCTCCCTAGCTCAGCTCCGTCGGTATGTAGGTATGTGTGTGTGTGTGTGTGTATGTATATAAGACAACGGAATCTGCACTAGCAGATCACGGGATTACTAAAAGGACGCAATTTGTGCCCGGTTCGCTTTACTTCTCCTCGTAATCGTACTTCCACCCGTTCTCTCTCCCCCTCTCTCTCTCTCTTTTTTTTCTTTTCGAGTCTTTATCTTTCTTCTACTTTTGGCCCTTTCTTTTTCCCCCTCGTTGACCGATCGAACTGTAAATAACATACTGACGGTCAAAGTTGCAACCACTGGACTGTGCGCTTTCTACCTTTTGGCAATGTACCTAACACCTCCTGGGCTCTCTTATCTAACTCCCTCGGATTTTATGTGCGAAAAATCAAACTTGGCTGCTAAGCCGGTATAAAATTTGTTGCACACAAGGTTTATGGGAGAGGGGGGGGGGGTCTGAATTGAGTGCACGTAACATTTTGATGGGAATATCAAAATCGAAATTCTGTATCTTTATTATCCGGATTTCGTAATCAAAAGTTTGGCAATTACTGCATATTAACATTATTTTTGTTTCTGTGTGCATGAGGGTATAAATATGTGTTTCGAAAATAGAAATATTTACTTCATATTTGCTGTAATTATAAAAGTGTACTTAGGTATGTATGATACTTTTTCTGATTTGTTATAAACTTTTAATAAAAATTTTTGCACTGATTTGTTAAATTGTATTTCTAAAACTATTTTAAAATTATAGATAATGTTTTCTGGGTAAAAATATTAAATTATTGTTATAAAAGAATTATTATTATGTAACTGAGATCTACAAAATTTTTAACAAAGTTATAATAACTTATGGTCTAAATTTTTTTTATTAAGAAATGAGGTATATGTTACCAATACAACAAAATGACTGCCCTATTACAGGGAATAATATTTTTTCGATGCAGAAATTGGTACAAGGCGTAAAGTTGCATTTTACGCCTTGTACCAATTTTGAAAAATGCAATTTTACGCCCTCGGCATCGAAAAATAATGTTCGCACCTCGCGGGTATAAAACTTTACACTCTTGTGTGATCCCAGATCCTTACGTGGATGTAAACTTTTACGCACAAGGTACGAAAAGTACTATTTCTTTGGCGTGCTGAATATATGTAAGTAGATTTAGGCGAAGACGGTAAGACATGAAATTTTTCTATAGATTTTTTAAAGTATGTCCTAGCATCCCTTTAAATTAAATAGTTTTTAGGCCATAAATAGTTGAAAATTATATTTCATATTGCGGGCATCTATTTCTTTTGATTGCAATATTGATTTATAAAAGCCTGCTTTTACTTCCATATCTTATTATAATAATTGAAGCTTTTTCCATATTTAGAATATTAACGGTCAGCTTGATAAATTATTCGATATCAAAAGTCTGGTAGAAATATCATCAAGTATTTACATGAATTTTATTTTTACAGCAATAAGCAATAAAGTGATGAAAAAAATTATATAAAATCTCATGTTCATTTAGAATTAGAATAATTAAAACAATATTATGCAACAGTACTCTGTTTGCGCAATCATGAAAGCAATTTCAAAACAAAGTAACGCACACATTCACCTGTGTCTTATAAATCATCGGTAATTTACACCCTAATGGAAATTCAGGTAACAAGAATTATGAGATCTTACAGGCATCCCTGCAAATCTTCTTAGAACTCTGCATCTTTTCGCAAGATTATTAATTAAGATTATGTTCGCGTTCGCCTTTCAACATGAAGCAAATATGCATCACGTAAACTAAAGCGGACGAGTTAGTTTAGTAAACTAATTAAGTAAAACAATAAAACAACGTGTAGTTAGTCCGAACAAAAAACATCTAGCTTGATTTACCTCGATGCCATATTGATTTACCTAGATATCTAGAGAATTTAAGTAGAATCTATAGGCAAATCGACCTCGATATTTTCAACTGGGATGTGCATAACCCTTCGAGTCGAAAATACAGATCATATCAGTCATCCGATCTAAAACCACTCAATCCCCAAATCAGCTCTTCTCTCATAGTGTACCACATCCTCAAATCGCCTTTGATATCGCAATCAGCGCAAAACACCTTAGCCGTCAGAGCTTTGATCACCATCGCCGGTTTACCGGCATCAAATACTGGCACAGCGAGACACTCGGCTACAAACTCGTTACTACACTTTTAATAATCCTCGCCTGCAGTAATAGCGATTTACCTTGGCATCGAGGTGTCATTATCGGGTCGCGAGACGTGCGAGTTGGACCGCTTCTCTCGTGATGTAAACATCGAGCGAGGTGTAATCTCGGCGATTCCGTACACGTAGAATGCACGAGCTAAATCTCGACCTCTCGCGGCGCGTCGCAATAATATCCTACATTGTTAAAATCTCTCGCTCGCGTATATATACACGCGGTATACAAGCTATAGGAACATGGAAGCGGAGGGAAGTTATACACCACGGGGGTAAGGCTGGGGCGCATCAGCTGTCTCGGTTTACGAGCTCGCATTAGCATAATCTCGCGATCTGATCCTGCCGCGCGCGTGTAAGTATACCGTTGCCCCGAGTTCTACACGGTGGCGCCCCACAGCTCGCCCGATATAATGCTTTATTCCCTGGAAAAGCTTTTCTAAGTACATTAGCTGAAATCACGTCGAGCGGATCGCGCGACGAGTGCAGCCGAGACCGCTAGTGGCGACCTTTGGGTTTTTTTTTATACTTTCGCTCCTGGCTTTCAACTGTATGGGGTTGTAACGACGAGAGACTCGACGATGATTTGCCCGTGGAACGTTATGGTTTTGCCGCGGTGGGTATGCGATGACAAAAGGATCATTCGATGGCACTAGATACGTAATAATGGTAACGGGTACGAGTGGAATGCACGAAATAAAACGCCGATCCTCTGTACTGTGTGCGCGATGGAATATCAACTGTTATATCACAATGAAAATGCAATTGAGTTTCATTTGTAATGGAATGTACGAGAGCGTACACGAAAGCAGCGGCAGCTCGTATAGAAAAAAAGATCCCGGTAACAAATGGGCGAATCCAATACTAGGTCAAGCATTGATTGTTGACATGTTCTTTATTAATTTATTACGAACGATTACACGTAGTTCCAGACATGAATTCCAATTTAACACAATATACCGTTCTCAAATTGTTTGGTGTTGTAGTCAAAATAAAAGAAACGTTACAAATTGTACATCTTATCGAAAATAAATTAAAGCTTTATCTTGAGGTTTAAAAAAATAGTTTAATGGCTATACGTAACTTTTGGATTATAAATCAAAATTTTTATTTAAAGAATAAGTTGATTTTAGTACGTGCCATTTGACTGCTTTCGGAACTCATCTACTAGTTTGATGTACCCATACATAAATACGAGTTTCACGTTGATTTTCAAACTTCAACACGTAATATCGCGATCTCTCCCGAATTGAAAGAGCTAATCTTCTTTATAACATGTGAGTTTGTAATCTACACGCTACATAATTTGAATTAAAAATTATAAGATTTTTTCTTCCGAATTAAGCAATTATAATCAAAGAAGTATCTTTTACTTTAAATAAAATATAATTCTAAAATAGCCGGCAGTGTTTTATAAAAGTGATTGGATTTATAAATTAGTCGAATAGGGTTTTCATAAACATAGTAATCTTCATTTTTTTGTTATCGACAAACTCTTTTAGGAAACAAAGAGATCACATGAGCTTAATCACTAGTAATCCTACTTTGTGGAACGGAACTTCAATAGTTACTGCAACAGCTAATGCGTTTTGCCGTAGAACCAAATCTCGGAGAGTTGCAGATAATTGATTGGTAGTCCAAGAAGGCCCGCACTTCAAAAGCCAAAGGAACTCATGCACTCAAGAACTCGACAGCTCGTCCGCATCTCCTTCTTTCTATCCTGCATGTTTTTCAATGTTTTCTTTGACTCGCGTCGCCCCGACGCCATCTTCTTTCCTCCGGTTCTTTTTCACAATCAGGTGTAGAAAAATTCGAGAGCACAGCGACTTTCGCCAAAAGCCGGCCTGGTGTATAGAAAAGCGAGGCCGAGTACAAAGAGAGATGGAATGGGAATGACTGGGCCGGTGTAAAAAGCGCAAGGAGAGAGTCGCCTCGTGCGTCGATGAAAAGAGCGAAAGCTTCCACTCGAACGATCTCGTACAATGTCGGAACGAGAAGAACACGCGTGAGCTTCTACTCTTATAAAGTGAATGGGACGAGATTGAAAAATGCCCAGTGGTGAACTGGTGACGCGATGCTTGCCGATGGAATCAATTGTTTGGGAATATTTCGCGTAATCGGCTTGAAAACCGTACCATGATATGAAATCGTTCCTCCGACTTGCTCAAACCCCAAGTTTTTTGTTCTGCAGACTTTACACACTAAATTTGAATAAGTGAGAGTCCGGTCACCGTCTGCAAATTAAGTACTGTCTACGTATTTCTCTTTCAGTCTATACTCCTACAACTTTTACTGAAAATATTAATATATCTTTAATTCTAATGACTAGTCGGTTGTTTTTGCCAGGAGCCTCCTTTTTCATGAACATTTCAGTATGAGTCATATTTTCTTTTAGGCCTTTACGAAAATGGCTTTCCTCTCTTTTCCGCCCTAACTATCCCCGCACTCGCTGTCTCTCATAGTCTTCCGTTATCTAATATGGCCACAGAGGTTATGAAAGAACTTTAGAAAAGTTACTTCTTTGATACTTTATGCACCACTTTATCACAGTATTTGAATATCTGAATGCTTCGTTTTCAACTTTAAGCCGTATTGAAAAACTTTGGATTCTTTCTTTTAAAAAAAAAGAAAAGAATTTCGCTACGTCACGCTACGATGGCCAACGAAAGTATCAGGGAGTAAGATAAGTTGCGGTGTCCTCCCCCCTCGATAATCGCCGTTCAACACAAAACTAATATATCGTCATGTTTTTTTCATGCGATGCTAATCGGCCAATCTCTTCGTGAGCTGCATTTTATGGCTTGCATTTAAATAGTTATTAGATCGAGTCGCCTGTAAAAGATTTCAACCGATAAACATTTTCTAGACTACCGTCGTGCAAACTTCAATCGAATGGATCTGCAAGATAATAAGTTGTTAACCTTCTTTATATTTTATGAGCTTGTGACTTTAGCGACGAGACTTTTGCCGATAGCACGAGAGAAAAACAAAGTTCCTTCATATTTTCCGTCGATTCATTCAAAAGTTGTAATAATGCTCACATTCTGCATTCCCTTATTACTTCGAAACTATAAAAGCATAGATATAGATCTATGCAATATTTTTTTTAAAACAGGCACTTTAAACTGTCCCTTATCTTGGACGATAAAGGAGAAAAGGACTGGCGAAAATGAGAAGCTAGCAGACTGAGCGAGGAGCCATAAACCGGTGGGAAAACGACGCGCGCAGCAATCTTGCTTGTGATTATCAAGCAGCATAAAAAAAGCTTTCAGTCATATGCTCCAGCGAAGAAAAATCAATTTAAATATATTTTGTTCCGTATCTAATGCATGCATCATGTTATCATGGACGAGTGAATTTAAGATCAGGATTATCGCCTTATTGTAAAAGAACTTCTGCATCCCTTGACAATCATGCTTTCTATTCTTCTCGTCCTTTTTTCCCGGCTTTACATTCACCTTTTTAATGATCTTTCATCTTCCCTTTTCTTTATTCTCATTTTTTTTCTTCTTTTGATTCTTTCTTTCTGCACTCGTACAATTTAAGTTTTCTTTGAAAGTTCTTTCCTTTTGCCTCTCCATATACTTATAACTCATATTTTTGCATAATCTACTCTCCAAAATATGAAAACTCCTCCACATTTTTCGACACATATATACTTGTACACATATACTTTTCAGTAAATTGAAATCGTTTCACTGGATTTTCCAGTGAATTTCACTATTTCACTGTACAAGATTCACAAATAAAAGATAAACAAACGGATTTTCAAGAATTTTCAGACTCTATAACAGTAATACCGCATTGTTCTTTATAGTGTAAAACTTTTATGCCTATACGAACCGTAGACGCATAAGAAAATAGATGCCTGGAGGCATTGCTCGCTTTAACTGCGAGCAGCGTACCTATGTATCGCGCACAATACAAAAGAAAATTAAATTTCCAGTTTTCTGCATTTGCCTTTGAGAATTAAATTACTAGGGCGTCTTGTGCCGAAGAAACGAGAGCACCATCCTAAGATTAAGAAATACAAGGCATCTTGATTCTATTAAATGAAATGTTTATGCTTGAACCAGTGACAAACTCGATTTTAATATTAGTGTTTAATCAACATGTGATTGTCAAAGAACTATTGGATTAGATCATCATTTTTATACTTAATATTTTGTTAGTGAGCCTACAAATTCAAGTACATATTTTCTCCGTTATCAGATTTGAGCTTTTCTAGGATGCATAAAAAGCCTACTCTCGAGACTCAACCGAATGCGGTGTAGAAAATTTGAAAAACATTTTTGTGCGGTTCAAATGCAGACCGAAAAAGTTTACGTTATAGGCTGGCAAATTAAACTAAAATTCAAACTCGTAATACACTCGGAACACTTGCAATGCAAGTAAAACAAAAAATTAATTTTAATTAATGTGAAAAACTGAAAATCACTCTGATCCTGGTTTAAATACACTATACGAGAAATCTTCAGGTACAACTCAAATTTCCACTCAAAATCCAGTCTTATATTTAATAAATAAACAGCAAAATAATAGACGCTCTCGTTTGTTGACCTTCTCCAACAGACGAACTTGTTAAAATTTTTGCTTGTAAACGCTATAACAACCACATGAAATTTTAATTTAAATATTTGTAGAGTCAATTACTTTATTTTATGCGTACATGCGGTATTAAAATTAGGCTAGGCACCATCTGGTTCACTATACGGGTTTAATTCACATTTTATAAAGTCCTTAACCGTTAATTTTCGTCATCAGTTCTTTAATTAACTTTTTAATTATGCCAGAATAATTTTACGATCATGACATGAGGCGTAATTTGTAATTTTTATACTCTATTTGCACACTAATTAAAAGTATACACGTATTTTGGCTCAACACTTTTCATGCTCGTGAACTTTGTTTTTATATTTAAAAATAGCTTATGTCTACGACGTAAGATCCTCATAATGAAGCTCGTCAAAAGAAACGAAGCCGAGACGTACGAGTAAAGTTTCAAACTATTAGACTTTGGAAGAACCAGTACGAGAATCTAGCGAGCTTTCCCAAGTCAATTTGTAAGTGTAGAGGCAAGTCAGTAGGTAAACGAGAAAATGACATTTCAGCGCCATCCAAGCATGGTAACGGCACCTGCAGCTCTAATGAAAGACTGACTTTTCATGTTTTTCTGTTGAAGGCGAAATACCATTATCTCTATTATTATGTTTAACTTATTTAAAGAGTACATTTTAAAGATGACACTCTGTAAAAGAGTAAATCATTGTTTGATATCGACTCTACCGTTCTAAAGTGAAAACATTAAATTCTATTCTCTGGGAAAGATTAAATTTATTAATTTACTCATTTTAAAGTATAAACTACATTTTTCTACTATAGTAAAGTATGAATTTATAATTTTACCCCTTAGTAAAGAGTAAAATATTAGTCGACTCAAAACTCTACGCTTGTAAAGTAGAAAATTGAAAATTTACTCTTTATATTAGAGTAAACAAACTAATTTACTCTCTTATAAGAGTAAACTATGAACTTTCTCTCAGACAAAGTAGAAAATTAACGTTTCACGCTTTAGACATGGAGTAAACTACTATATTTTTACAATTTAGCGGCAACTTTTACTCTTTAGAGTTTAGAGTGTACCTTTATTTCCATGATACCGCCAGAACAGAATGACGGAAATTAGTTTCAATGGCTTAGAACGTATGTAACTATTATAATATCATGTATTTATAATCATAGTATTTTAAAGATATTAATACTAGTTAAGTATTGACAATAGGAAAAACTTCTTTACATCTACATTAGTCAGCGATGAGTGAACCAAATAAAAATAGAAGAATTCATAAAAATTTGCAGGATCAGAATACTCCTGAACTATTCCGTGAGTGCAAAACTATACGTTTAAAAATAAAAGGAAATACTCGACGAGTTTTGCTTCTGTAAATTCATTTGTATTTTTTTTCTCTTTCCTGTGTAAATACAACTGCATCGTTAGTGCTTTAAACAAATGAATATGTAGGCTATTCAAAAAAGTTTAAAACACCCTTGAGTTCGTTATTTTGCACAAGCAAAATACGAAATGCGAGAGGGAATTTCATAAACAAATAAATAATAAAATTACATTCATTGTATCATACATTTATTTATTTACTTTTAAATCAGATATTTACATATGTAGAACCTAATGAGGCTAGAATTAAACATGGTTACCTGTACACAGGCTACTGGTACTTAATACATGTTAACTAAACTTAAAAATGACCTGAAACTAGTTAAAACTATTTATTAGCAATGTATCATCCCTTTAAACATAGAAAACATTTCTAAATATATATATATATATATATATTAGATTATAATAGCTATATATAATTTAACTAGTATTTATTCCTTTTTAGCTTGCATTTAATACTATTCTTGGACTCCATAACCTTGAGATTATTTAGTAGTTTATTGAATGCTTTAATAGCATTTTTGGTAATTGAATATTTTTGTAGCTTGGGTTACGGTCAGTGATTCGAAGGTAAATAGTTGGGTTAAGTGTTAAGGATAATTATTTTATTATATACATTTTATTTATATACATTTTGAATTTGAAATATGTTCGCGCCAATTCTCAAGTATAGTCTCATGTATAGTTTTCACGTACATATGTAAAATACGTTAGACTGATTCTCTACCTACCTTATATAGCTTAACGGTCAGAACAGGAAATGAGTTGAGAAAAGAACATGTGTTATTGTGTTAAGAGAAAATTTATAGAAATTTGCAATGTAAACTGTAAGATAAGGTAAATATTGAATCACTCTGTAGTATTATGCTTAAGTTGTAATATAAGGGAAAAAAACAAAGGTTAATACGCCTAATTTTCGTTTTGTTGCAGGCGCCTTATCTCACATACTTATTTCTCATTTTTGTATTAGATCATACTATATTATTATTACTTTGCCAAATAAAGTTCAATCTCTCACATAAAAATCACTTTACTAGTAGGGTTTTAACATTAAGTTTCCTGGAGTTTTGGACACACTGAATTTATTTTTGCAAGTTATTTTAGTAATCTATTTTGCACTCGTCTTAATAAGTCTAATTTGTTAATAATACATAATCAATAACGTTTTTTTAATAAAATAAAGTAACGATTACTTAATTAATTTGTATTAATTATATATATTATATAAAATTCATATAAGCTTTGAGCATGGAATATACGTTACTTTAGACGGATATATAGACTCATTATAAACTGATTTTATATTACATCTAAATAATTCTACGTTTTAAAGAGTCATTAATTTTAACATAAAATGATGTCACGTAAAGCCCACAATGTAACAAAGGCTTTTAATGATGAATCACTTTTATATTTAAGAGCCTCTAATTTAGTTAAACCATTTTCATCGCCACTATAATACCCATCGCGAATATTAGAACTCTGAAAGCGGATATCCTTGTATCAACGATTAAATATAGAGATAAAATATATGCGTATACATTTACAAGAATCCCAATGCTCAGAAATTGAGATTTTGACCATCGCTTAGATTCGCTCTAAAATAACAGATAGATTAAGCTTTTTGAAATAAAATAAATGCAAATTTTTTGTTAAAAGAAAGATCTATGAAACTTGTAACGCTATTTATACTGCAAAGTAAGTAAGTTAAAAAAATGGTGATAGCTCAAAAAGACGTTTGACATAACTCAGCATGTATCTACTTACATTTGTTTCACATGGAGCAAAATTCAATTTTCATTATTAGAACTTTTTCATTACTTGAGAGGATTTGATCTTTTTCAATTAAATGTTTTGATGTGCTATAAACGACTGTATTTAAGTCATTTGACTTCTGGGGGTTATCGTGATTTTTCGCTTATTTGAGAATTTCTTTAAATCCTAAACGTGCATAAATAACAAAACCATCGACATTCCTACAAATTTGCAGAGGTCCTACCTTCACGGAAATTGATATATTAATTCGTAAAGTTACGAATTTTAGCATGTGGCTTACGGCTGACATCTTGACGTACAATACGTTCTCACTTATAACTTCTAAAGTTTATTTGAAAAGTTAGAAAAAAAACTAATATACAAAAACATACAAAAATTTCAGGAAGCGTACCTGCACCGTATTCTCAATGTCGATAGTATAGCTATATCGTGGTACATTCGTTGAATTAAATTTTTACTTTTTGCACTTTTTTCTGTATTTTCTCAAGTATGCCACTTTTTAAAAAATGCTTTTGAAGTTTTTTTGTAATTCGTGGTAGAGTTAAAGCTGCAAATAATCAAATCTTAAGCTGTTTAAAATAAAATTAACTTTTGAACAAGATTGTATCATGATAACCCCCTTAAGAGGTTACGTTTTGAGCCTCAGTACAATGCTTCATACTAGTACTTTTTCCACTTTTTTTTTTTTAACCAAGGGCTTGATGTAGATTTCGTTTTCTTTTCGCGGTAGCTAAGTTTTTTTCTTTTGTTTTCTTTTTCAAATTAGATTATAATAATTTCATGTTGCCCCTCTTATTCATTTAATTTCTTCACGATTTTGGAAAGCTTTCTCCCCCTTTTAGAATTGTAATGTACTAACTGTCAGTACATCACCGTCCTCCGAAGCTTTGACATATAGTTATCGTTTAATTAATTAAAGAGTTTTGTTTTTTGCCAATGAATAATGAGCGAAGAGAGCGGAGGTTTAAGAGAAAGTGAGTGTTTTTGCGCATTTTTAACTTTTTAACTTTTTCCTTTTTTTCAATGAATTTTCGAGTCAAGTATTAATTATTCTGGATTTTTGTTTTTCAGTTTAACCGTTTTAATTAGTTATCTATTATAATATCGACTATAGAAATTTATTTCTATTAATATGTATTAGTCCATAAGTCTCAAGGTATGTTTGTTTATTCAGCTTGAAGAGGAGGGTATACGTTTCTAAATCCTCGAAACGTCGCAAAAGAGTAATAAAAAAACGTTTTGAAAAAATTATGTATCATGATGATCAATAAATTTTTTCCACCAATCTTAATTATAGTTTAATATAGTGTATATTATAATATTGCTCTAGTGTTTACTATAATAATATTGTATTCAAAGCTGCACTTTCTATTATAGTTTATAGAATATTTTTATTTTTATAAACTAGGTGAAAGATGTTTTATAATAATTGATTTATAGTCAGCTAAAGAAAAAATTTCAAGCTAAATCGGCTTAGATAGCAAAATAAAAAAAATATTTACAAAATGTCAGTATTAATGCTGTACTATGACTCAGACATTGTCTACTTTAGCAAAGAAATAATATTGCGAAAGAGTACACGATAATGAAACGAAATACGACATTGAGAGATGACAGCAAATAGAAAATAGGTACAAAACTTTTACAGATTGTTAGAATATATAATTGAGCTTGAGCAGAATATTATGTAAAACTTTACTCCGAATTGTTATGTTTTTACATACATTCATAACAACTTCACAATACACCATACCTACATTATTTGTGAGCGCAGAGCGGATAACTTGTGTAGATAAATAATTTTTCCATTTTACTTAGATCGTTGTGGATCTGTTTGACAATAACAAAATTTTTTGAGAGAATTCGATTAAAGTTATAGAGGTCAAGGCTTAGGAAACAACCGCAATGCTCAGTAAGTTGAATGGGTCTTTATCCTCGGTAAAGATTGCCTCGTTCTAGGGCCAATTAATCTTCGAAGGCTTAAAATTCGGGCTTTTCTTTGACGACACTACTAAAACCGAAAGTCGTAGAAAACGGCAGTTTATAGGATGAAAGCAATAACGATACGGCCATTACAGAGAAGAACAATTCTCAAATAGAAATACATATATACGTATTTGTATTAAATTATTCAAAATGTAAAAGCATATTATAAACTGTTGCTTTTTACAATATTATTGCTATTTCTTCCTCCAAGAGAAAATGAAATAAAACATTGTTACATTATTTTAGACGTTCTTTAAATTTTCTGTTATTGCATGCACATCATTTAGGGAACGAACAATCAAACCTCTATATTAAATAATTACGTAAAATGGTGTACACACTACTTCTGCATATAGAAAACAAGCATGAATAAAAAAGTCTACAACGGCGAAGTGACGGGCGCCCTTTAAACATTGCAGTGAAAGTAATTTAATTTGACAAATCTAAATGCGCAAGTAGCAACACGACCGAAAAAGGAAAAGTGCACAGCAGCAGCAGCAGAAAAGACGGAAAAGTTCGGGCGCTCGTTAAAGCAACAAAACGTTAATTTACAACATTATACACGTACGAGCGTGCGGAGGACTGAGGCTGGGTAAGAAGGCAGAAAGAGAGAGAGAGAGCGAGAGAGAGAGAGACTATTTACAACGAGTCGCTCAAAGACTCTCGGTAAGCTGTTCTCCTCGACGACACGAGAGCACTCGACGTCTCGCCCGTCTCCCGCGTCGCGCTGCAACCCCTGCGCGCGCCCAAGCGGTTCTTTCATGCATCGACATGTCTTCCAATTAAAAGTGCGCGCGGTGGTGACGTCGCCCAGCCTCACGTCACATGTCTCACTTAATCGCGCGCTCGCTCGGGGCCAACCACCCCTGCTCTGTCGTTGTTTTGCACTTGGTCGCGCGGCGCCGTATCCTGGCGCCCCTTCTATTATGCTCGCGCAGCCGAAAGAGAGCCGAGAGAAAGAGAGATGCAGATATACAGAGATGCTTTATACGTCATAGACGCGGCTGTAGCGCATTTGTCACACTTAATAAGAGACTGGCAAACGTGACGAGATGTACACACCCGACGTGCCATACCGTCTCTCTTTCTCTCGTTCTCTCTGTATCAGTTTTTCTCTTTTGTGGAGGATGCGATGCTGCGCAGTGCAAACGTGTGTGTGTGTTTATGTGCAGGATCGAGCAGGAGTTTGCATCGGACCAACTTTATGGAGAAAGTAGCGCTTTGTTTTCGGCTGAATGAGTATGTTTGCGTGGTTGTGTGTGCTGATACATGAAGTGGAGAAAGGCTGGGGTTGTGTATTCACCGTATGGCTGAGATCGTCGAGTAGGCGAGGGAGAAAACATTGTTGCGCGTAATTCGAGATTGGATTTTGAGGTTGACTGAAAGATCGTTCAGAATTTTTATACTTAAATGGTTGGATAAGTATAATCAGCTGAGATGTGTCTTAGCTACTAATTATCAATGAGTATAAGTGGATAGAATTGGATAGAAAAGGTGGATATAATATAGACGCATCCTAAGAAAATTATATTAATAGTTTACATGTGTATTCTAAATCGAAACAGTGAATTTCACGCATGATAGACTAAAGAGTAATATTTAGCACTGACATTGAATTATGATTAGTAGAGATAATAATAGCTCATGCTTTTTAAATTGTGATCCCCTTGTTTTTTAAAAATAGCGAAATCGCCTTTAGACTTACTAGGTCGAGAGCAAATCTCAACGAGAGCCAGTTGAAGGATGTGAAACACTTGCAAATGCATCGTACTCAACTCGATGATTGAAATTTTCTATCATTTATTTGTCTTTAATATTTCGGATTAGTGGACCATATGTTAGTTAATTATAACAAGTACAAAGTAAACTTGTTTATAGGTATATCAGCTTATGCAGTGCCTTCGAAGGCATGTTATGAATATTAATAACGACCAGTTCGATGCAACGTTGTCTTGTGTTATCGAGCGTAAAATCTCGAAAGCTACGTCTGATCAAGGAGGTAAATATACATGTATGTGCATCACATGGTTTTTCATTTTAAAATTGATAAATTTTTTATTTTCTAATTTTTCCTTTTTTACAACGATTCTTTATTCAGTTGTAGTTAATCTCTCAACGCGTATATCCTTCATTAAAATAAATAAGAATTATATTGTTATAGTATTTATTAAATTTTGCAAATATAATTTATTCGGAGCTTAACGAGATTTACCTTGCATAAATCCATACCATGCGTATTAATTATAAATGTTATATAAATCCCCAAACTTATTGTATAAATTACATTCAACACGAATGAATATAGGACGCGAACTTTACGAGTTTTACTTTTATTCGAAAGTTCATGCGAGCACAGCGCAAGGCACACTTATATTTTCATATTCCGTTCGAGCACCGCTGTTGCCACTATAGCGCGAGATAGAAGATAGTTCTATCTAGTCGCCGTATATATACGTCTCGTGTGCAGTGGATGTGCGTGTGTCTCTCTCGCTCTCTTTGGGACCGTTTCGGTTTCAGAAGGTATAACCACGAGAATGGCGATCGCTTGGACTATTTGCCGATTGAGACGCGACGCCTCGCATATTCGAGCCAGTAAATGAAGTGGATAAGGAAATATGTATTATTTTTTAGTAAAGTAAAGAAGTTTGGAATTAATTCCAAAAGACTAAGTTAAGTGGATTTCCTGTGTAAAGATATTTGGAAATAAACAGTGAATTAAAATGAGTTTTTTTTTCTCCTATTAAATATATTGAATAATAATTTTTCATGACTTGAATGGAACAAACTTTATATTATTTATAATTACTCATACATTTCTGCAGGTTAATTGTCATAATTATTTTCATTATCGTTACTTATTATTGCTATTACTTCTTTATTTCTGTCTTCCTTTTACGCTTGACCCACAGAAGCAATTTTCCTGCAATCAATGGCATTTCAAGTCTTTTTCTTCTCATTTCGATCGTTACCCTTTGTTTCTCGATCAGCTACTTTCCTCTACGGAATCATAAACGAGCTTCTGATTTGCGAAAGCGGTTACATGAAGAATTTCCGTTGTATTCACGTATACTCTTAATTTGGCGTGCAAAATATTTGATAGAGGATAACAACCGAGTGTTAGAGGTTTAAAAGGCTTTAAAAAAGGAACATAAAAAATTATAGTCTTCCAATGTTTATGATAATTCGATAACTATGGAATTGTATTTTGCAGTATAATTTGCATGTACCCAATTATGTAAACCGAATCACCATAGATCTTCATAATTTTATAATTATTGTCGAACTAATTTATGCGGCAGATATAATTAAATTAACAACATTCAACATTATTAACGGCGGACAGTAAAGAAAAAGCAGTTAAAAAAGAATTGCCCGGTGCCTCGAATTATTTTGCTGAATTGTCGACGAAATTGCATAAACCACAACCATTAGGCTTAAGTACGGCTTTACTCGCTATTTGACCGCATGAAATTTGCAAACTTCATCGGTGAAATGTTCGCGCAGAGCGAGATGTGCCGGGTGCGTCGTAATTATCCTGGAGAACCGGGTCAATTCCCTCCGCTCGCGCTAAAAGTTATTTCTACCTTTTTTTTTAAATTCTTTTTCCCCCTTCCATGTACTCGCTTACCAAAACTTTGCAAGCTCGTGTTTTTTTTTCCTTTTCGTGCTATATCCACGATGAACTTAATGAAAAAGTAGGTTTACCAGAATCCTTCCCTCGCCACTGAAGATTCAAGCACTGACCAAATATTAAAACCGACAGCGGTCCCAGACAGCCTCAGCAGTGCGGGGGCCATTTTCGTAATACGCGCGCAGGGGCATAAATCGAGAGAAGGCGGTCAGTTTTTTCTTTTTTTTTTTGTTCGCGGCCAAGTCCTAACTATTTTAGCGCGGGAACAAAGTTTTTTCATTAGAAACGTGAGAAACGTTAGATACTGGAAGTTCGTGGACTGTAACGCGGTGTGGCCTAGAGGTCCGTTGTAAAACCGAGTGTATGTGTATACGTATTGTATGTACTAACCTACTTCTCGATCGGCAGTTGCGACTTTCAATGAAAGGATGACTTTCTCACTGCTTTAAATCGGAAACGTACACTTTACTTGCACGCAATGCTTCGACTGAGCTCTAGATTGCTACGCGATTTTATTCATTAAACATTCGCTGTTTGCTGTTCCACTGATTTGCTTCTGCAAGGAAATGTCTAAAAAAAATAAGAAAGCGGAGCTTATATATAAGTTTAGATATGGTAATTTCTATTTTTATTTTACCTCCAGTCATTACAGTCTACTACATTATTCAAAAATAAGATAGCATTCATTTTTCTTTATCAACGCTGATGCACCTGACTAAACTTTTTCATTTCAAAATTTCTTTTCACACTTCCTTTTTTGAAAGCTTTCATTTTTCATCTTCTATAATGTAAAATACTTAGGGGTTTATTAACATTAAATGCTGATGATCGAATATCAAAATATGTTTTTGATTTTGCAAATATAATATTGGGAGAGTTATAATAAAAACAGTCTCAAATTTCCTAGTGATAGATTTTCATGCTAAATTTTTCGTTGTCTATGCTATATATGATCCACTACTTCAAACTTTTATATTTTTCGTAAAAGAAGTTATTGACATCCAAAGTGGCTCGTGTGATACATAAAGAACGAGCTATATATTAGAAAATTCATTTATAACTTTTATTTCATTTATTTATTAAAATTTAGGTAGTTTATCAACAAAATATGCCTAATTATATAAAAAATTGACCATTTGTAATAAAAAATTTGTAAAGATCATTAAAGGTATATAATATTCAACAATTATACGCTTCGATATTGCAGGTGCTGATTGATTTATGTCGTCAGTGGAACAGAAGTCGCGTATACATTTGTGAATATTGGTAAACGCCGCATTCGATTTCATCACAAAAAGTTTCAATCACAACTTTTCATGTAGTCGGGTTCCATGTATCTAAAGTAGTCTCTCCAGAGACAAGGGGTAAACGCATTGTCAATCGATTTGCTCCACCAATCCGATTTGTTTTGCAGCGCGAGAAAATTCTTTTCCATTTTGGATGCGAAGTCACGCCATAGAGAAAACGCGTGTCTCCCCAATCTGCTTTTTAGAACTTTCTAAAATAGTTATGGATTTTCCTACAATTCTATGATTAAATTTAAACTCTTGCCCGTGTAGCCAGCGCGTAACCATCGGAAATTCACTCAGAGGTCTGTACCAAACTCACCCTGAAAGTTTATTTTATCAAATGATGGCTACTTACACAGCTTAATTATTAAGAAATTAATTAGGATAGGTCAAATTTTTATCTGCTGTAAGCTTTTTTACACAGTTTTAAAACATTCCATAAAATGTAAGCATATATTTTTGGAATCAGCATATATTTTTGATGCAAAATATGCTTCACTTCAATTATATTGGCAATTTCTATTCCACAGACTATTTTATATTAAATTGCCATTTACAGTGTCCAATCATTTTATGTATAGTCACAAAATGAATGCTGCTATTTTTTTAAAAGCAGAAAAAGTTACAAAAGGATTAATTACGATAACGGTATACGATAAAGCCACCTGACAGTTTTATTTTTCATTAAAAATTGATTTAACATTTCGCGTTACTTGCCGTGTTGAAAGGAAAGTATTTTCAATGAGAATTAGATAGTTTTAAAGTAACACTACCCCCGAAACGAAATAACTTTTTTAAATTAATTTAAATAAATAAGTACTGAATAGATGATACTAAAGATTTTAGAATATAAAAGCGCTCTAACACTTGCATTTAAATGTCTTTAGAGCAGTCATTTATTCTAATAAAGGTAATAAGTTATTGTAAGTAGTAAATATAAACTCTAAAATCGTTTCAATAGAAAAGAAAGTGCATAATAAAACATATATACTACAGGCATGATGAATATTAGTTAATCAAATGGACTGACGAAAAAAATCGACGAAACGGAACGTCGAGTTTCAGTGCTTGTGTTTGGAAAATATTCTGCCCCTGTGAAAAGCAATGCTAAAGCTCACATTCCACTACGCTTGAGGGTAAATTCTATCATTTTTCCACGTACGGGAGCACTAACTTTATTAGCTTTCATAGTTATGGTTATACTAGATTGTATTATAGAACCGGTTGAAAGGTTATGCCTTTCAAAATAATTTAAGTTCATTTCTTTTTGGGGAATCCATCATATATTTGTGCGCACAAGTCGCGTTATCGCAAAACGCGAAAATCCTGAATTGCAGCCAGAAAATCTTTATAAGTAGTCGAGTGCATTTGGTTATTCTTTAATTTTTAGTATTTCGCTATTCAGTCAAAACTTCCATCGAATGGATCGCTGTACTGGTAAGCGCTTCAGGAATTTCGCTGAAAAGGATGTTTTTTCAAAAGATAGAAGATTAGTACAACCACCGAAGCATTTCACGGGTCACAGGTGCGAAGAATACATACATGTTAACTTGAAGAGCTAGAGCTAGAGCTAGAGAGAGAGAGAGAGAGAGAGAGAGAGAGAGAGAGAGAGAGAGGAAAGGGGATGACGAACGAACGCCCGGCGTAATCTTTATTATCTCGTGTGTTACGAGCCAATTTAGGCGAGCTTTCAAGCTGATAATGTGAAAGCCTCACATACACCTGTAAGGACGCTTTGTCTCGTTTGCTCGGGCGCTCGTAAATCGCAAAATCCCCGCGGACTCTCGAACTCGGCGGCAGCGGCGCGCGCGCACGAACGCCATCCGCGACACCGAGCGAGCACACGGCAAACTTTCCTTCTCTCTCTCTCTCTCTCTGGCTCACTCACTCGTTCTCGTCCTTCTCTCTCCTCTCCTCTCACTTTTCGTCCCCTTACTCGCGAACTTTTGAATTAGATTCCCTCGCTGCTTTCGTTTAGCGTCCTTTTGAAGGAACGCGAGGCGAACGGAAAGTAAAAGAGACGACAACGTCGACGCTCTGCTATAAGGGAGAGTGTGATAGAGAGTGAGAGAGAGAGAGAGAGAGTGGAAGAAAAAAATGGGGTTGAAAGGCCAGGCTTGGGCAAGAAAAAAAAGAAATTATTTAGCACTTTTTCGACTCACAATTGTCCAAAGCTTTTTCTGCAACTCTTTTAATTCAGCGCCCGGTATTGAAAGCTTTGCTGACTTATCGGTAGTGTGGGTCTTATAAGGGCAGAATTGCTATTTTTCTGGACTCGGATAATGAGTTGTTTTAATTTAAGCTTCTCTAGTATCTGCACTAGTTTATTATACGAAATAATGAAATTACAGGGTGAAATGGTCGTCAACTGAACAAAACTTCATAATTTTCTTGCAAATACGTAATCCAACGTCATCAAAGTGGTTCATAATAAAATATTTAAAATTACAATTATGATTTTCTTTAGAGGAATACATAGTCTGAGCAAGTACGTGCTGCTACTCGTAGAACAGCTCTTCAGTTTTTTAAAACATTTCCATTTTTCAAGGTGGCATCATTTGTGAACCCTTTAATCTCTTACTCTAAAAATTTTCTGGTAAGCCATGCTAACCTCTGACAACTATGATATTATAATATTTACATTCCATTATATCGAAACAGTTTCCGATGAACTTATTTGGTTCTTAATCCTTTTCTAATCCGATCCTGTTATTCCATTTCAACCAAAGCAAATATAAAGATATTATATTTTTTGAGTAGTTTCCTAAACAATAAAACTTATTCACAAGCATTCGTATAACGTATAAAAAGAAATGAATCGCTCGTTAGAAAGAACACGTTCTCGCCTTACAACCGCGTGCGCCACGAACGCAAGAGAAAGTCTTGAGTAAGTCAAGCAACAGCCCAGTACGCAGTATAAAGTTCCACGCCGAGCACCATCATCTCGCTCCACTCTTCAACCCAGCTGTCTCGCCACTCGTGAGGTGCAAAAATTTTGTCTGCAGCGGAACTCGGCCGCAGACTCAAAGACTTTCTTTCTCTCTCTCTCTCTCACTCCACCGGGCAGCCAGTGAGCAAAAAAAGAAGAAGAAGAAAAAAAAATAGAGAAGCTCGAAGGAAGCGGCAGCGAGCGCGTTTGAATCTTTCATTAGACTCGGGGTGGCGGCTCGGGCTTGGGGGCGGTTGTACTTTGGGCGCGGGAGCCGCGGGCTCGGTGGTACATCAAAGGCCCGTCATACAGTGGCACACAGCAGTAGCAGCAGCAGCAGAGGCAGCGGCAGCAGCAGTAGGCAAGCCGTGTTAAATATGGTAATGAGTTCCGACGCATAGGCCCGGCAATAGTCATCAATTATTCTGAATAATGACATGCAAATAGGGCCGACGGCACAGGCAATTAATGTCACTATTTGCGGAGGCTTATCCAACTCTCTCTCGCGCGCTCGTGTCTGCGATATACATATAGTCTTTACTCACTCTCTCTCTCTCTCTCTCTCTCTCTCTCTCTCTCTCTCTCTCTCTCTCTCTCTCTCTCTGTCTGTCTGTCTCTCTGAATAGCTGGGAGCCACATCGCGCATCAGAGCCTCCACGATGCGACGACGAGAGAGAGAGAGAGAGAGAGAGGGAGAAATAGCTCTGCCTATTACCTACATTTCTCGGTAGCATAACTGAGAGCTAGACGAGCGAAAGAGATAGCGAGAGAGAGAGAGAGAGAGAGAAATAGAGGCGCGGGAGCTCCGTTTCCAAATTCGAGTAAACACGTGATACCGATCGACTGCTCGTAATGTAGGTCGGTAGGTAGGCAGACGGTTTCTGCTGTTTCTACTGATGCCGCCATAAATGACTGCTTCCACTGCTCTCTCTCTCTCTCTCTCTCTCTCTCTCTGTTTCGGCTCGCGCCTATACGCTTCGGGCCTCGCTTACACTCAAAGCCGAAAGGAATATTATACACACACATAGCCACACACAAAATATCCTACACACAAAGCGTCGGGTCGAAACAAACATGTAGTAGTAGGCTAATAGAGAGCCTGGATGTATATATATATATATATATACTATAGGGATGTTATGTGGTGGGATCTGATCATCGCGCCAGAGGTAAACATATTACAGTACCGTGTAGATGTGGGTGGCGTGTACTGGGGGGTGCATATACGGTCTTTTATGGTAGGACCATTTGATAGTTCTAGGCAGTGTTGGTTCAAGCGGAGCTACGACTGTTGACGTACGAAATCCATTGGAAAATTGAAATCTAAGGAATTCGTATTGACTCTGCATAAATCGGAACTGTGTATAAGATCGATCTTTTTTTATTTACTTGATCAAAGGAAATAATGGTCTTAAAGATTTTCTTTATAAAACAATTATTATGTGGTGCAACAATAGTGTATATCTTTTTTTTTGGTAAGCTTCGAGAGTTAATAAAAATTCTATTCTAGATATACAGCTAGATTGAATCAACGAGTTATTTCTTTTTTAAAAGTAATTGCAAATCCTCTTCCCACGCGAGCAAATTCAACAAAATATATTTTTTATACTTGTGTTTGGTATATGGTACCCATTACACTAGCACCTTCAAACGGTAAAATAGCTCTCACTATTTCCTACCTTACCTCGAATACTACTAATGTCGTGCTTTTGAATAACAACTGAGTAGAAAATAATGAGCGCAATATATTAATATCAATTGAAATGCTCTTTTACTCAATTCCCGCTTTGCAAAAGCTCCGTGCAGTAACTCAATAATATTCCATTAGAATGTACTTCGGTTCCAATGGAGCAGCACGAAGTTGTTACAGGACCGTAACATATAACCTTTTATCTAGCATCCAAATTTCAAAAATGTTATCCTGTAAAAGATAGCTTATCCTGCCGATTCGAGTTGTACAGCCTACAATTGTCAACATTTTGCGCGCGTATACTTCAATCGTGTACGAGAACGAGCGTTAAAGTTGGGAATAGAGAGGAAACGAATGCTCATTCTCGGTTCCTGGAATTTTCGGGCTATATGGTAGCGAAAGAGAGAGAGAAAGAGAGAAAGAGAGAGAGAGAGAGAGAGAGAGAGAGAGAGAGAGGGAGAAAGTGAACCAGTCGCTTTATGAGCAGCGATTGAAATGAAACCGCGCGGCACTAGTCGCTTGGCGTCGCTTGAGCGCGACGACGATTGCCGTTCACTCGCGGCATACAAACATGCAAATGAATGTGGGGAGGGGGAGTTGGCCTATTCATTTGCCGTCGGGCCGATGCTAATTCCTTAAATGCGCTTCGTTATGCCCGCAAAGTACAATGACAGAAATGACGGTTGAGATTTTAATGGGAGGATGGAGGGGGTGGGGGGCGAAATGGTACGGTTCTCTGCTCGGAGCTCGGGCACGTTCTCGAAGAGTACCATAGAATATATGCGGTGCAGGCAAAACGCATGCCGAGTTAGCCGAGTGAGACGAAAGAGCTATGCGGGATTTTATCTGTTTTCGATAGTTGAACGAGTTTCAATGAGGATTCACGGTACCATAATAAACAGTAGATGCGTAGTTTCAAAGTCAATTTTAAGGTTCATTAATTTTGCATGGCGAACTGATAACACGCGGGAGAATACACAAGTTCGTAAATATATGAGTCAGCGCTTTCAGGCTTTCGGAGAGAGAGAGAGAGAGAGAGAGAGAGAAAGCTGCACGAGCGTTCCTCCCCCCTTTTTTCTTACACACATGGTTATTTCAATCGAGTGAGCTCGAATATTTCTGTTCCGAGTATATTCTCAGACTTTCGCGCGCTCTTTCATAAATTATGCTTTTTTTTTTCTTCCGACCAACCCGAATATACAAACAACCAGAATGTTATAATAACACAGTCAGCCTACAATGTAAATAGCATTTTTCTACACAATCTAAATCTGTAGATAAAGTCAGGATCGTAGTCAGACCGTGAAATATAATGTGCTAGCATAATAAAGTCTGTAGAGTTTATTATTAAGATAGCTCATTGGAATCTGAATTATATGTCTATAGGTGAATTGGGAAAACTAAAGGTGATCAACTGTTTGTCAATATTTTTTAAATTATGCACTCTAATGTAGAATAAAACGAATGTTTGGCTAAAAAAGTCATTTATGCAATAAGTATACTCATTTGTATATTCGAAGTACAAGAATCACTGTGGCTGGCCAAGCAGTCTTTCTAGCGTAAACGAGGCATTCCTTTATAACGAAAGCTTGGTTGAATAAGAAGCCCATGCAGCTACGTACACCTAGTGACGTAAGATCTTATTAGGCCCCCGCATTGTCCTATATACCCTATATCGTACGGAGTTAAAACGTCTTATCTAACCTATCGCACCGAGTATCCGATAAATTTAATCGGATCAGCGTGAAACTTGGCGCACAGGTTTTCAAGACAAATCGATTGTTGCCGGTGCTGTAGAGTGGGCCGTGGCTTGGAGGCGGGGGCTACAGGACTACAGCTATCCGAGTAATTAGCCGTGGCCGCTAATAAACGGGTTATTCGCCCTGACCATAGCTAAGCAAAGCTGCTACTGCTCCACAGTGGCTGCCCCTACAATAAACACGTGTGCATTGCAAATATACTTGTACACTGGAATTAGGCTGCCTTTACCTTAGTTTGTTTAGATCCGGGACTGAACTGAAACAACGTCAGCTGTCCTGTGTAAATCGCATGTTTGTTGGGAATCGTAATAGTTAGCGAGGAAGGTTACGATTACCCTGATCTGTATCCGTGTGGTAAAGCGCCAATGTGGAATTGTTGAGCATTTTGTTTAATTTTCTGAAAAGTTGGATAATATTGAATTTTTTTTTGTAACAATAATATGCAAGTTGAAGATTGTAGGACTATAGTACAACGGATTAACAACTGGTTAAACGAATAAAAGATTCTTTTAAAGCTAGAAATAAAGGTTTGCAAAGACAATATCACTATACTGTAAGTATCGCATAAGTAGATTAAATCGAGATTAGTCGGACGGAGACATTAATCGTTTTATCAACGGCAATTTATTCGACCGAACCATTTTTATTTCTATTCAGCGACCGTAAGTTTTGCTCTACTTATTTAATTTTTTAATATTTACATTCTAATACACGTTTCCAAGATTCTGACTATACTTTATTCTACATAAGAAGAGTCACTTTTCATTTAAGTGACTACAATAAGTACATTTATTTCGTGTACTTTATATCCCCCGGCTTTATAGAGGGTTCACCTGCAGGATTTCTTTTTACATACGCAAAAAGAGAAGCACAATGTATTAACGTAATTTACCGCTCGACAAATCAGTACCCCCACGTCTCAGGCATAATTTTTCCTTAGGAAAAAAAAATTCCATTCCCTATTGAAGTAACTCTCACCGTCGACAAAAGTGAAATGTGAGCTTTCAGAAATAATTCTACGGAATACGCAAGGTATAGGCGAGCTATTGATAGAACCATAAGTTAAATTGCGAGAGAGGAGCACAAAGTGGTTATTAGATATATTTTCATTGGCGTTCTAATAAAGTTTTATGCTCCTTTAATTGAATAACATTCAGTTTTTAGCCGGTATGCATTGATGGTCAAACTATTTATTAAACGGTTATGGTTTTTTTGATTATATTCCTTTTCATATAAAGTATTTTCAATACAGAATAATTTCATTATCAAAATTTTGTAAAATCAATGGAACTCTAAAGGAAACGTTTTCCATGCAATATTAAGCCTTGTGCCTCCGGAACGAGCAGAAAAGCGATACTTAGGAATGAGAAATCGAAAATAGGCAAACAAGATGAGAATGCGAGTGAATAATAAAACAGAAATTCCAAATAAATATAATATCGTTATATAGCTACGTATGAATATTCGGATTCGTTATCGATGTCCAATATTTCAATCTTTCTCTCATATGATAGACTTGTTTATATTATTAAAGTCAGCTGCACGTTGTGGATCGTGAATCTGATGTTTTTCGTAATTGTAGAATGTTTTTGAAACTTATCCGTGCCTCTTTGCACTTAATATGAGTCCTCTATCGTTAAAATGCAGTATGTTTAATAGACTTATTTTTAACTCACTCCTTTACATTACACAATTAAAGTTATCATGATTTCACGATCGCGCATAACCAGTACTAGATTTTGACCTCCCGAATAACGATCTATTAAAGGTGGCACAAGTAATATAGCCTACTTCCAAGTGATCTCTAATTACGAACTTTACCGATACGAGCGCAATGAAATGGTGGGACGTTTCTCTCCTCGAACTGATCTCGGCAACAATTCTCACTAAAAGAGTTGCGGACCGAGGGGGAGAGAAGAAAAAAAAGTGATCTCGCGCAAACAAGTCGTCCGAAATCGACAAGGGGAATCCCGCAATGGTTCGGGCAGGTCCTAAGGAAGAGTAATAAAAAGACGTTAGTACGCACTCGGCTATGCATTGTAGAGCTATATATATATATACGAGTGGATCGTCGCCCATCCCGTAGGGACAATTTATTGAGCTATAAAACCGAAAAAGCCTAAGAGATCTGTAACAGAAAAAAAACGAGGAGTATATATATATATATATATA
>UELV01179067.1:5423-75362 GCA_900490015.1 Megastigmus stigmatizans | reverse complement strand
CAGTTATTTCTTACAATGAAGTTAGGTTATCTTAGATGTATATACATTTAGAGGATACTTACAAGTAAATAAGGGTTTCAGGAACATGTAATTGTACCGCGTTAGAAATTCTTCCATCTCTGTATACTTTTATATTATTGCTATAAATCAACACAATTTCGAGAGCTTAAAAGCGGACACGACTATGCACGTACTATACGGCGTGATATTTACTTCATGCGCTTACGAAGCTATGGTGCATCAGACGCCGCAATAGTACGTAGCGCTGCCGCGCTTTTTTTTTGAAGGGATCCTGTCCGGATTGGTAGCGGAGAGCTCCCAATTTGAGTGCTCTGCTACCTCAATACAACCGTCGCTATTACACACGGCACTTGGTGGCTCTCCGCTCACAGTCCGGACGGCTCCTGCTCCAATTTTTTCTCAGTGTGATTATTTTGCCAATTTACGAAGCGGCAGTAATATGAAAATGATAAAATACCCTGAAATTATTGCATTATTTATAATAAAGTTAGTGATTTAAAATATATGTAGAGCTTAGCATGGACTGCGCACTGGCCAGCAAGAATTATTCGGTTGCTTTGAATAAAACTAAAAATTCCATTGAAAACATTTGTGTCGAAACGCAATGGTCTATAATCTCTTTCATAAGAATCATAAGAATTAGTTACGTATATACCTCATTAGCTGCGCCAAACAATAATACCTATCCATTTCTAATTTACAATTACATAATTAAAAAAAACTTTACAATTGCATAATTCAAAATATGATTCTGCGCATGCTGTAACCAAATCAAACCGCAACCACTTAGAACATAACTTTTTCTGTTCGCGCAAAACACAATTACATCGCTTCCCAACAAAACAAAAGAACAGAACCCAAAAAAAAACATAAAAAATTCCTCCAAAAGTCGGCCCAACATCAACGTCAATCTCAAACGAAAATTCTCAAGTGCGTAGCCAAGCGGCAAGCGAGTGCATTGTGCCTTAGCCAGCAATTTACACGATCGCCGCGATATAGAAACGCAGTACACATACACGCACTCTCTCTACCTCGTATAATACACACTATATAGACTGTAGATATAGGAGTCGGTCGTCGCGCGCTATTTATATACCCGCGAAGCGCTGCTGCACACTCAGCGTAATTCGGCCATCACTCCCTTCTCTTCGCGCCTCCTCCGCGTGGATATACAAAACTCTCTGCGCGCATAGCTGCGAGGATCGGGAAAAGAAGAGAGTCGTCGTCGTCTTCGTAGTCGACGTTGCACTTGGGTAAGCGCGGGATAATTCGCATTGTATTACTCCCTACTCGTGGAAGTCTAAGAGACAGAGAGAAAGAGAGCGTCAATTAACGCCTTTATTATACTCGCCTCGAAGAAAACCCACACACGACTTTCTCGACGTGCCGCCCCATCAAATTCTCCCGCGACTACGCACAGAATATCGTGTGTGGTATACGTGGGAAAATAAAACGGACTGCATATTATATCGACCGTCTAGCGTTATGCAGGATAATTTCCACGCACGAGCGATAATAGAGTCGCGCGAGCGCGTTGATCGAGTTTTATTAGCGTATAGCTTGGTATTGTTACGCGACGACAGCATTAAACGCTCGGGCAATAACAGCGATGAGTCATTATTAGACGGTCTCAGCTTCAGAAAAAGCCACCTGTATACGTATATAATCTCGATATACACAAAGAGCCTAGGAAACGCTCTTGCTCGGCCCTCTGATGCCTAATAGTACTCGATCGTTTTCCGCGCGAGTCCCGATTCGCAAAGGCTTCTCACGCGGCTATATGCAGTCGCGCGCGAGATGGCGAGAGCGGAGCGAATTATTATACAGAGGCGAAAGAAAGAATAAGACGAGTGCAGACTCGCTGAAGCGCTGCTGCAGCGTACATACACACACACACACATCGAGGTAGCGAGCCGTCAATAAGCGCTAATTGTCGCGCGGGCGGGCGAAACGAGCTGAAAACGCGCGCTCCAACACGCTCGAGAGAGAGCTCGACTAGCAGCAGCAGCAGCAGTGCTAATTGAGAGCTGCCGTTTCTCGCTTACACACACACACGCGCGCGCGCGGACACACGAACAACTATACCCACACGGCTGCAGCGCAGAGCTGGGTTTTTTCTTATCGCGCTCGGAGCGCCTTCGGCGGCGGCGATCAGCTGTGCTCTCTGCGCCTCTGACACACGCGCACACTCATGCACACGTACACGCGCGCTTATATACACTCGAGAACGAGAGAGAGAGACAGGGAATTGGCCCGGCGCTCAACAGTTGCGCTGCGCCACGGCTGCGTCCACACGGACTTCGTAACGACTCTCTTTCGCGGCGACACACGAGAGCCTGCACTTTTTCTCGTATTCCGAAAATCGGTGCGCACACAGTGAGTCGTGGAAAAAACAAGAAGAGTGAACGGGTATTATGTATACATATAGTGGTGGACGCGCATAAGTATATATAATAAGGAAAAGGGGGGAAGAATGTCGGGCGACAAGAGAGAGTCGTTCGCGGTGACGTTGCGTATCGACGAGGAGGAACTACTGAGGCGAAGTCGCGCTATGTCGCTGTCGGAGGATAGAACCCGGCCGCCGATCTACGAGAGCGTCGTGCCGAGATTGCACAAGGACGACGAGAGCATCGTGGCCGAACTAGTTCAGTCTCAAGCTATATTCTTTCCCTCGTACCCTCCAATATCTTCCTGCTGTACAACAGATTTCTGCTACAGAGTCTGTGGGATAGGGGGTTTCGGTGTGCAGGGGAAATCAGGTGTGCGCGCTACGACTGACGATATAATATACGAGTGACGTGAAGTATATGGCTTTGCGCTGCTGATTCACGGACTTTCACGGACTGTTGAGCACGATTATATATATAGGAGGAACGCGGACGCGATGGGCACAACGGTTTGCGACACAATGTGTATACAAACTGCAACTTTGAGAAATTATTAAGAATCGTGTTGATTCGCGGCTGCTTATCGTCGCGAATGCCCTCACTCGATTCGACGAGAAAAATACAGTCGCGCGGTGCAGTTTGGCCCTCGAGCTATGCGGACCCAAGTATCTAGATCGCGATTGCGATCGGCATTTCGCTATAAGTAAACGGCGCGCGCTCGGCCGAGGTGACGCGTGCACGAAACCGACAACTCGAATACGAATTGGTGAGATAACACGGAAAAACATGAGTAATAACGCTTATAGTATGTATAATACCGAAGGAGGAAAAAGTCGGGTAGCAAACTCGGGCGACCGTCTCTATCTATAAACCGACGGAAATAAAAAGAGTGTGCGGGACTTTTAAAAAAGACAGTTCTCAGCAGCAGGCAGCAGTTTTGACGAGCCGTGGAATATCTAAAAATATAGCCAAGCTACTGCCGCGTAAACTTTATATAGTTATATATGTATACAGAGAGGAAAAGGCGCAGACCGGCCGGTCATCTTTATAATTAGCGTATCACGATGTCGATGTCTGCAGGCGATTTCCAATCGATTATCCTATATATATATATATATGGTTTTGCTCGGATTGACGAAAAATTCTTTGTATACCGCAACAGTTCGCGAAGCTTCTTCCATCATATTATATACACATTCCTTTGTCGATGCGATTTCTATCGATGTTCCTGTATATGTATATGGCCGCGTTGAATCATCAGCGTGTTTATTTAGAGATAGCGTGCAAGCGAGTTTGTTTTCTTCCGTCTTTGTTTGCACCGTCGACGACGACGACGACGGGCGCACCGAGTATATAACACGTGACATGGCAAAATTTCACATCTATACACTGCACGCGCACACAAGCATATATATATATATAGTCGGTAAACGCCAGCCACTTGCGTGTTTTCAAATCTGGAATAATTTGCTTTTGGCCGTTTCGTTAATCGCGGTACGAATCGCTCCGTGTGTCTTTTAAAATTCAAACGCCTAATTTATCAATCGAGCTACATCTCCTTATCTGTATATGTATATACATTATTGTGTGTATATGTGCGCGTTCGGATGCGTCATTTTCTAACAACACGACGGTAGTATACCCGTGACCAATATGATACAAAATCATTACGTCCCACTCGTCGTATTTCCATAATTCCAAAGCTGTCGCAAGGCTCGCTGCACTCCTGCGAATCGGCAAAAACAAACTGAAGAGCTGCAGCGCGGTGCATATATATATATAATAAATTGCACGGAAATGGTCATGCGCTCGTTTGGCCAAATCGGGCGCGTTTAGCTGCAGAATCTCCAACCCGAATTCCGCCGGTACAAGCGGTTGATCGCTACGGACGCGATTACGGCTAAACGTCCAATCTGCAAGCCTCAGGGTGACCCTCGGTAATTCTCATCGCCGCTAAAGACAAAAGAAAAAGAAAGAAATTCAACCCTGCGTCAACGAGCAAATCGTCGCGCGCTGTACGAGTTACGTGCGCATGGCCAGCCGCCGCCGTCGCAGCAACAGTTTATTTTCGAAGCCGGCGCATTACGTAATCCCGTATATAAGCTTTATCTTCGCTGTGCATGGACTCTCATTGGAGCGCGCGCGAGCGCGTCGCCTTCTTTTTAATCCCCCGTCGCCGTCGTCGTCCGCCGCGAAACGCTTAGCTCGCATCTGTATATGGGCTGCATCGAACTTGTATACCCGCGCGCCCGACTCTATATTCCTCGGATTTCTCGCACTGTGCACACATTAGGAGTATTTTGCATTGGTAGTGCCGCGAATCTCGATGCCGCCGAATCTATCGAAAAATACACATCTTTTGTGCTCGCGATCCAGAGTTTCGAGCCGCCCGAGAAATCGTCTCCGCTGATAACGAACGCATCGCGCGCGCAAAACAATTATACTCCCCAAAGTTTGCTATCATCTTATAAGAGAACAAAGCTAAGCAGTGTTTTGTATGCGTGCGTATTTGCCACAATGAAATTTTCGATAAGCCGCCGACGCGGGCTAATTAAAATGTGAAATTATAAGAGCGGGAGAAAAAAAATATACAGAGTATATATACAGAGATAAGATAAGGGGGTAGAAGCCGAAGCGCACGCCGATAAAACTAAATAGGACAAGTTCAGAAAAGTACAGCGGACGCACTGTGCAGCTGTGTGTGTGTGTGCGTGTGCGTGTATTAAAGATCTAACGCGGAAAGCCTCGCGTATAATAGTGATAAATACACGCGGAGTTGAAGATACCGTATAGAATCTAGAATCGATAAACACGCGCGGATTAATAAGGGCAGCAAAATAAAGCGAAAGAATATATATATATAAGTGTAATTGGCTGTGCGCGCGGGCCGATAAAGATAATCGCGCGAGCGCAAATGAAAACAAGAAAGATTGAGGGAACGATGCGTAATTAGCCCGCGGGCGTATAATTGTGTGTGTTTATGTATATCCTCGGTGGTCTACGAAGACACGTGCAGGATTATTCGCGCGCCGCATACGACAACTCAGGATTATATCCCGGCTTCTTTCTTTCCACTCGTCGCGCGGAAATTACACTCCTCTTCAGCGGATGTAAGCTTGGACTGCATCCATATATATATATATATATATAAACTGAAAAGACTCTTGGACACTTGTCTGTAAAGCGGGAAAAAAATTTGAATCGAACCGCGAAATCTTTAGCTTATATTAATTTGTTGCTATACGGAAGAGCTACGATGGCAAAGTCGCTTGCTAATGAGATGCTTGCTATGATGTCAGTCCTCTAAATGGCTATAGCAGCGGCATTAGCTCGTCATCTCGCAAACTTGTCAATTTATAATCGCATAATGAATTTTTTTACACGCTATTTCGCGATGCGCGTTGCGCACTGAAAACTCCGAGAAAGTATACACTTGCCTTATAACGTGACGGATAACACGATTTCTTCCGGGCGCTGATTATATCGAGTTGTGTGTGCGATGCAGTACCGCATATACCTCTTTGTTGCACGCTCTTGCTCTCTCACTCTCTATCTCTCGTTGCCTCGATTCCTAAGCTAATCTGCTTTTAAGTATATAGAATTATGCTAGGCGTGCAAGTTTGCATTAGCGGGAAATATGCGCGCAAAGATTTCAATTAGCGAACGAGTAAACGGATTACCGCGAAAATTATTTTAAAGAACAATTTTGAATGACAATTATACTGTGAGAGAAACATTTGTACAATATTATAATATATATGCACGATTAAATCACTTTATTCTATGTGGTCTGCACCGAATAATTGAAGAAATAAGATTTGGGTGACGCGAATTTCTGACTAATATATATGCACAAAATCGTCAGCTGGGGATATTAGTGTTGGTTTATGCGCGATAATATTGTTGATTTGTCAATTAATTTGCAATATTTACCAAAGATTTGCAAGAATATATATAAAAGATGAAATCTTTATACTATTACAATCTATGGTACACTAAGTATGGTCCAACATTCTTTTTCACATTTAAAAGAAGGGGAACACTAATTTCTCACGCTGCCTCAAAATCCTCGCTTTAACAGACACCCAGAGCTGCCTATAACAATCTCCCTACACAATACCTATACAAGCAATAATCGAGCCCCACGTTCACAATCTAACCGCTTACATGCCGTGTCTGTCTGTCTCTTTCTCTCGGTATAGGTGAGCTCGCGTTTGGGGATGCAGCCGCGCAGGGAGCCGTGCGCCAGCTGCGGCCTACCGGTCTTCCTGGCGGAGAAGCTCGTGGTCGCCCACAGCGTCTACCACCGTAGCTGCTTCAGGTGCGCCCGGTGCCAGCACCAGTTGACGCCCGGCAACTACTACGAGACGGAGGACGGCCACTACTGCTGCGAGGCCTGTCCCACCGATCTCGAACCCAACGACGACGACGACGAAGACGCCCGCGACCGCGAGCCTCTACCCCTACAGCAGCAGCAGCAGCAGCAGCAGCAGCAACCCCACACCAACATCCATCGCGAGCCACCCGGACACCAACACCAACACCACCAACACCACCACCAGCAGCAAGAGCACCTACCACCAACCGAGATCGACACCACTATCTCCTCCACCGCCACCATCGACACCACCGTCAACACCACCACCACCTCCTCCAGCTCCTCCCCCAGCGTCGCCGCCGCCGCCGCCGCCGCCGCTTGTTCGGACGACGCGGTCCTCGAGGCGCCCCTCAGCGACGAGGAGAAGAGCAAGCGACGAAGTCTGCCCCGCTCGGGCGATTCCCTCCTCCTTCGCCAACGCAGCAGACTGGAGGCCATAGCCAGTCTCGCCCTGGGCAGCGACAAGCTCGACGACGGCGGCCTGGCCGACACCTCCCTCGACCAGCCCACCTCCCTCGGCGGCCAGAGCGACGAGGAGAAGACTGCCTCGAGACGCCTCCTCGGGGAGCCTCCCCTGCCTCCCCTGCCTCCCATGCCTCCCCTGCCCCCACTGCCGCCCGACGACGACAGCGACGACAAGTTCGACGAGATGATCAAGCTCATCAACGACAGGATCGACGAGCTCACCAGCGAGGACAAACCCGGGGAGGAGGAGGTGGTCAAAGAGGTGAAGCAGGAGGTGAAGCAGGAGGTGAAGGAGGAGAAGCAGGAGGAGAAAAAGGAGGAGAAGAAGGAGGAGGTGGAGAAGATAGAGGTAAAGACAGCGACGTCCCCGCGCAGGAGAGCCAGCGAGGGCGACGAGCAGCAACAGCAGACGAGGAGCAGCAGCAGCGGAGCAGCAGGGACGACGGCGCTCAGGAGGAGCAGCAGCCTCAGGAGCGCCGACGAGCATACCAAAGATCGGCGGCCGAGCGCCGAGCAGCTGCAGCCCAGGCGGCTCTCGCTCGTCCAGCGCAGACTGAGGCTCTTCGAGGCCGACGACACCCCGAAACCAGCCCCGACACCAGCCCCGACACCAGCCCCGACACCCTCGGCGACATCCCCGACCGTGACCCGGACGGTCCAGCAACAGCTCGATACCAGCATCAGCAGCAAACTGTCCAACGACGAGGAAGAATATCCCGACGAGCTCAACCCGTTCGCCAGCGAAGCCGACGAGGAGGAGGAGGAGGAGAAGATGGAGAAGCCCCGAGTCAGACGGACCAAGCCACCCTCGACCAATCCCTTCGGTAGTAGCGAGGAGGAAGAGGAGGGGGAGCCGGCCCCTGTTCCCAAACCGGTCGCCAGGATCAGACAGAGGTCCGCTCGTCAGCAGCACCAGGAGGGCCCCAGGAAGCGGATACTCGAGGCGCCGCAGATCAACCTCAACCCCTTCTGGAGCGACGACGAGGAGCCGGGGAGCGGACACGAGAGCGAGCCCGAGCTCAGGAACAAGTCACCCCCGGTGCCCAAGCCCAGAACCCTCAGGTGTGTGACTCCCCCACCTCGTAACTAGTAATAATAAAGTAGGTGCTCGATTCTAATGCTATTCTTTCTGTATTTTATACATATAGGCACTCACACTTGGACGGAGCTCTACAGCCCAAGTCGAATCTACTGAGCAGCAGCATCCACTCGTCCAACACTTCGATAGCGAGCTCCTGCTCGACCATAACCCCCGGCGGCACGTACAGGAAGAAGAAGCCAGCCCCGCCACCGCCCCTGATGTCAGCGATGCCGGGGATCCACCCTCAAAGCCACAGCACACCGAACAAGTCGCCCAACGGTCTCGCCACCAATTCCAATCCCGTGAGTCTCTCTCTCTCTCTCTCTCTCTCTCTCTCCCCATCCAAACCCAACCCTCCGCAACCACACCGATCTAATCGAGTCTCGCTTCTTACAGCAGAGCCTCTCGCCACGACTGACACCCAGAACGAGGAAAGCCAAGCCCGCGCCACCCCCTCCGATGCCCTGCACCCCGCAGCAGAACGTGGCCAACCTCACGACCACAACCGCCTCCACCACCACCACTGGCTACCGGCACAGCACCAGCGTCCTACCCGACGACAAAGACTCCCTCGGTCTCGGACACAACGACAACGGCGCCACCCAGCTCGACCAACAGCAGCAGCAGCAACAACAACAACAACAACAACAGCAACAGCAACAGCAACGAGTCTGGGACGACGAGAAGCTGAGCAAGGACGAGGCGAACCGCAGCAGGCAGAGTCTCTCCTGCCTCGAGGGCTCGGGCTATCTCGGCTACGCCACCGACAAGAGCCTCGAGGGCAAGTGGAAGAGGAAAAAGGGACCCGCGCCGCCACGGCCTATGCCCCTCAGGCGAAAAGTGAGTTTCCTCCTCTCGCTCAAGAAGAAGTTCTTCTGAGGACTCTCTTCGACGACGATCAATAATGCAAAGAAAAACAAAAACACGCCTTAATATACTCACGCAAAATATCTTGTTTTTCCCCCCTTTTTTTGTTTTCTCTCTCTCCATCTCTCGTGTCAATTGTTGTCCACGCCCACGCTCAGATCAAAGTAATGTCGATGAAAGACGTTAAGCTGGAGCTCGATCAGATTGAGATGCAGCAACAGGGCTTGGAGAAGCAGGGCGTGCGATTAGAGCAGATTATTAGGGATAAGAGCGAGTCGGGCCCAGCTAGCGAAGGTATGCACTCTCTCGCTCGAACCTGCGATATACTGTTATTTACATTTGTATCATAGACTATTACATATATTATTATTATTATTATTATTACTATTATTATTACTACTGTTGATATGTATACGCTAATGTTATGCGCAAGAGATGTAGACGAGAACAAAGATGTGAAAGTCTTGTACGCTAAATAAAATATTTAACTATGCGATATACATATATACAATTTCATTTTTTTTCTCCAAACCCTCGAATAGCACATATATACACATAAATTGTAGTCAATGTTGTAGTAGTCGTATCTGTGCACTGTGTGCGTGTCACTGCATCACGCGAATTTCACATTCAGATCCGGGAGGAATGAATTTTATTTTTCACAGACACTCTTTTTACTGGATAACTTACTATTTCATTCTTATTTTTTTGTTTTCAATTAAATTAAAACATTTTACTCGACTTCCTTATATCTCGCTTGGTAAAGTCGTCTCTATTGTTTATTTTTATCAGTAAATTTTTTTTTGGTCGGTAATCTCGAAACGTTCTTATCTAATTTAGTTTTACTGTGATTCTTGTTCAAGATCAGACTCACGAGTGACATTGATAAAAAATCGATGTTTACGTATGGAAAATGGTCATAGATATTTTTATCGATAAAAAGTACGGTTCTTTCAATGCTACAAATATTTTTTAGTGTGCTATTTTTGGGTCTGGCATCATAGTCTAGTATACTTTGTATTGAACTCTGCGCCAATTACTTTCATTTAAATATGCATACTTATTTCAGATACGAGCTTAGGATTAGACGTAGAGGAACTTGTTTTAGAATTGTTTGCCCTGGTTAATGAAAAAAATGAGCTCTTCCGAAGGCAGGCGGAACTAATGCTACTAAGGAGGCAACAAAGGTTAGAGGAGGAGCACGCTGATATAGAATACCAAGTAAGGTGCCTTATAACCCAACCAGAAGCTACTAAAACGGATTTTGATAAGCAACGTGAGGAGACTCTGATTCAGAGGTTAGTGGAAATAGTTGAGAGGCGAAACGAAATTGTCGAATGTCTCGAAATGGATCGACGGCGAGAAATTGAGGAAGATCGCAGTATTCACAGAGAAATGGATCTCTATGCTGGTAAGCTTAAAAGACAGATTTTTCTATTATAGAAATAAGTTTGAAATGAATTTGAATCACTAAAATTCTTTTAATGTTGCAGCTAGAAATAAGACTACCGACAATGTCAATATGACTGATGAATCTCGTCGCACGTCGAAATTAAAAAAGGGAAAAGTGAAGGAGAAAACCAAGGAGAAAAAGTCCAAGAAGAGTAACAAAAAAGATGCTGATAAAGACGTGGATGAAACCGAAGCGAAACTCAAACGCCATAGCTTACGAAAGTGGTTTTGAAGAGTGCATTTTTTTAAATCCACGAAAAGTGCATTTTCATCGAATCTACTGAATAACTTTATAAGTCAATGTTTAATACTTTTATAAATATTTTTTATGCCAGATAAGATATTTAAAATAGTATAAAAAATTAAGTCTATTAATAAAAAATGGTATTTAATACGATTCTATATTGATAATAATTTATTTAATTTGCCTAAAAATTTTCAATATCCTGATAGGCGTGTCTTCGGATTCTAGAAATATCTGTGGCATCGACGTTGTTTCTTCTTCATATACGAGATCATATTTATCTGTAAAATAAAATACATATATTAAATACATAAATGTAGTGCAGAACATTTCTTTTGTGCTTATAACAAATGGTAAACTAACAGCTACTAATTCGTACCAAGAAAATTTAAAAATTTCGATATTGTGCATTCATTTCGTACAGTAGCTGCCACAATTGTATAACTAACAGTTCCACACATTAATTCCTTTAAACTACTTGCCAATGATTCAAATGTACTATTATCATACAACACATCAGCAGCAATGACCAAGTCTACTTCTAATTGTTCTGCTCTAAGCTTATTAATATCTTCCCATTTCAAATTAATCATTTCCACTGCCACGTCAATTTCTGCGCCGATTTTTTCAAATCTTATCCTGTCATTTGCTAGAATCTCTTTCCATAGCAATTTCTTCTTATTATCAACGAGATTTAATCGTAAGTTTTCTTCTAATGTTTTTAAAACTATTGGATGACAATCTGAGAAATAATACAATTTTGGTGTACACAAATTAACAACTGTGAGGCCAGTAAGACCAACACCTGATCCAAGTTCCAAGATCCTCTTTCCTTGAATTTCCTGTTTGTTTACAATGCACCATTCTGCTAAGTAGAAAGCAGCCTGTTCGTAATGATAAAAATAATTATTTCTTATAAAATCTGTTTAGTTTCATTATTTTAATGACTATTACTACTATTACTTTTATTATTATAAATGACCTTTATTATATTCAAATTACCTTCCAACTGCATAACCCTGTAGTTCCTTGAGATATTATGTTTGTACTCTCCTTTATACTAAGAATATCACTTGCATCTTTATTAATTAAAATAAAATGTCTGAAATGTATAATTGATTGTTTATCTGGAATGGAAACAGCATCACAGTAAGTATTATATATCTCATCATTGATGTCTACACCACTATTTTCCAACTAAAAAGATAACATTGTATTTCAAAAAATATAAATTCATACATTTTTACAATTTTTCTATAAAAAAAAATAACATTTTAATGAATGATACCTTATTAATGAATGATTTTAGAAAAGCTTTTTTATAAGATTCTTTAACTGGATACTTTATAAGAAGTTCACTGTTTACAGTTGTATCTATTATTTGCTTTTGCACATCTTCATCAATATTATTTAACAGCTCCTAAAAAATTATACTTATAATTTGTTATAAAAATATAAACTATATATTGATTATGAATAAATATATGTAAATTAACTAAATAAATTTAAAATAAATCATAAACACTTACTGGCCATATAAATTTGTTCATAGGAATGCAACAAAGAAATTGCATCCTTAAAAATTCAATGCTATTGCAATTATCCATGTGGTTTTGTTTTTACTGCAAAACACTCTATTCTCAATCTGTATTGTAGAAAATACTACTAAAATAATTCATGAATATACTAGAATGATAATTAATTAGTTTAATTTTCTCAAAGATGTAAAATGATAAATACCTGATATAAGAAAATTAAAAATAAAAATACATTCTGATAAAAAAACACGTCATGTTTACATATCTTGAGGTTAGATTCCTTTTTAAAAATACAACATATTGAATAAAAATTATATTCAGGAACGCCCTGATCTTTTTTAAAATCCGTGCAATTATTTTTATTTGATTAAATTTTACAGAAATGACAACTTGTAGGTATAGTAGAAATAAAATAATTCTTTTAAAATAAATCTAACCAATAAATATACAGAACATCAACTAGAAATTCTCCAGGCATCTCTACTTATATCCCTAGAACATCCCTAGATATGAACGCGCACGCGCGGTCGTCACCATGTTTCAAAGGCGCACAGTAAATTCGAAAATTCTTGTAATCCCATACCTATACTTAATTAGGTAGGAAATTGGTGCATTTTTGTACAAATTAAAGAGACGATTAGTTTTTAAAAAATTGACTCTCTTACTTGAAGGAACATGTTTCGAAGATGATCAATTATTAGTCGATCCTACCATACACTGAACATGGAAGTAGAAACAGAAAAATATAGCAAGGCACTAATTTAGAATGAATTTCTTTGATGATTACACAGGCCCACAAAAAAATACTTTGAACTATAGAGGTGAGATCATCGTATTCCTATGTATTTTATTGGTCTTCTGAACACGAATCTGAAATAAAAATAGGGGTCACCCTCCGTATTTTCGAAAAAACTAAATAAAACTTAAAAAACGATAAAAATTACGTTTTTTCACACTAGCGCTTAAAGTACCACTTTTACTCCCAGTGCTCCGACCTTGGCCAGCCCAAACCTCGTATTTTTAACCCTCGTCTTCAGCTCGGGTGTCAATTTACACGAATTCTGGACTGTCCAAGTTTTTTTCCTCCCTAGGTGCATAATATACTAATTTTCAACTTTCACTACCAAGTAGATATTTTTTTATAATTCTAATAATTGTACATGAAAGCTCAATTCTTCCTCTTCAATTAAAAAAAAAAGAATTCTCTAAGATTTTTCCTTGGCATTCTACAGCGTTTTGAAGCATATCAATATAAATTGGGCTTAGTGCGACTATACTGCTCAGCCAACTAGCTTTTATGTTTTTATTTCAAAACGCTCTAGAATGCCAAGGAAATATCACGGAGAACCCATTTTTTCTTCCAACTATCCAACCATCCAACTTCCATGAATTATTATTAGAATTATTAAAAAAAAATCTACATGATGGTAGTTAAAGTTGAAAAACGTGATTTTTATCGGTGTTTTTTGAGGTTTTTCTTAACTATACGCTGGACGACTACTATTTTTTATTTCAGATTCGTGTTTAGAAGGCCAAAATACATAGGAATAAGGTGGTCTCAAGGGGGGTACTTTTTTATGGAACCATGTTATTATTATCCAAGTATTTTTCTTTTACATGTATTAGTATAAATAATATTATACTCTTTGATCTCGATCTAAATTCCATAAGAAGTTCCTTGGCAGAATTTTGACTAAAGATGTGCTTTTTCTTTCTTTCTGTTTTTTTTTCCGTAATTGAACAGCTAGTAATTAAAAATCTAGAAAACAAGGAGTTTGTGGAGATATAAACTTTTTTAAAACCCAGTGGAAATTTTAAATTTACATAAGTGTATAGAAATGTATGAAAATGTATCAAAGTGTATATATTATAAGGTTGTATTTTGTAATTTTGCTACAACAATTTGATACATTTTGGTGCACTTTGATAAATTTTTATACACTTTGATACAGTTCCAAAAATCAATAGTACTCAAAAATTTTTCATTTTTATCCTTACATAAATAGATTAATTCATCATGTTTGGGTTTTTAAATCTGAAATTAATCGACCAGTATTATTACTTTCCAACTTTTTCGCATAAATAAACCAAAGAGCACCGATAGTTCCAATTATAACACGATTATAACACTATCTTTATCAATGATAATACAAGCAATATACGATAATGTAGAAAATTGGCTAATGAATATTGTTGACGACTGTATATTTTATAAGCCCGTACTTTGACCGTCAATTCAAGATGTAAAACTGGAGAATTGGAACGTTTAATGCTGACAGCAGGCAGATAGACACTGCAGTCGGAAAACTCGGGGCGACGGACTGCGTATAATACTTCGTGCATATACACATATATACTGTATGTATATATATATATATATATAGAAGAAATGGCTATTCATCGAGGGAAAAACAAGTTTGTGCGACTGCGCGACCACCGCGCGGATCCGCCACGACTCTGCGAGCGTATATATTATAGCGGGTTCAGTGGTAGCAGCCGCGACCTATCGAGACGAGCGAAAAGTAATGCTGCAACTTATATAGCAACATTCGATGCTCTGCACAGTAGTCGCAGCAGCAGCAGCAGCAGCAGCAGCAGCAGCTCCTAGTTGTATACCTAGCAGTTGTAAATCCGCCCGCGCAGCACCGTCATCATCATCATCCCGCACAGTGTTAACCATCGGAATCCCAGTCGACATCCTTCTTTTGACAGATGCCAGCTGTAGCGCTGGCAGCCGAGACGGAGCCAAGCTCGTCGGCCCTCGAGCTGCAGCAGCAGCAGCAGCAGCAGCTCCAATCGCTGCGCTTACTTGTAGCTACACTGGAGTCCGGAGCGGTCTGGGCCAGCGCGGCTGCACGTAGGTGAGGATCTTGGCCGGGGTGCATCAGCTGGCCGTTGAGCAACGACGCAAAATCATGCAGTGCTTCAAGGAGGGATCATCTTGACGCGAGCTGCCCCCGCGCGCCCACCGCCTCCTATACTCTTATACTCTTATACTCTTACGCGGATTCATGTGCGCAAAAACAATTCCCTACTACGACCATATAGATTGTGCCAGACAGTGTGATAAATCCCACTTGTTTTCTCATTTCTCCCTCTCTCTCCCACTTGTTTCTGCTTTCCGGAGGGAATAACAGACTGATTGGAGAATCGGAGACGAAAGAAGAAAAAACGAAATATATACTCTGTATAGGTATATAGGCAATAAAGGAGGAAAATAATTGCTGTGCAGCTGGATTGTGTCAGTGCGCCGCCGGTCAAATGGGAAAATGTACGATTGAATGAAAGAGAAGTGGCGAGACAGAGGAGAAAAGTACGCAGTCAAGAGTAGTCTCTCGGACAAATGGAAGCAACAGCAACAGCAACAGCAGCAGCAGCAGCAGCTTGACGCTTACGAGGCGCTTAAAAAGCGAGGCAAATTGAACGAGGACTAGAGACATCGCGACTTGGCAGTGGATATCAAAAAAGCACTTGCTACTGGAAAGTCTCGCGTAACACAGAGAGATACATTGCATATATCGCGAATCATGGCATCGGCAGCGGAGCAGCAGCAACAACAACAGCAACAGCAGCAGCAGCAACAGCAGCAGCAGACCACGCTTGAATTTTACCAGGCGATGGCTGACTTCAAGAATATGTTCCCGCAGATGGACGACGACGTTATCGAGGTGAGTATTGTTAACCCCCCGACCTTTGGCACATAACTCGATCGTGTTCTTTGTCAAGCTCATTCAATGTACTGTTTCGTACGCGAGAAAGGCAAAAAAAACTGAGCCCAAGTATATTACATTGAACGTAAACGCTTATACTTTATTCTGCAATCACTTTTTTTTATTATGCAGTTTATTACTTCATTTAAAAGAATAAATCATTCTTTCATTAATAAGAGTATAATAAGAGGGTTCATTGATCAATTAAAAGTTTAAAAGTAATTATCAAGTTTTCATCTTATTATTTACAATCATGGATCTAAAAAAATATATGTACAAATAAACTTACACTTTAAAAAGAAATTAAATTCTATATAGCTATATTATGTAAGGATGAAAATATCACCAAGTATCTATTCAAGCATTTTGCACTAGAAAAATATTCATGAAATGAAATTTATACCAAGCATTTAATATAAATCAAATCCTGCACTCTAAGTGTTGTTTTTTTTTTTTTTTTTTTAATATATATTTTCTGTTATAATTTTTTTCTTATTTTCATTAAATTTTTAGGCAGTTTTAAGATCTAATCAAGGAGCTGTTGACACAACTATTGATCAGCTTCTATCAATGAGCACTGATAATGAAAATGAAAAAATTCGCAGTGAAATTGAGGAAAAAGAAGTACCAAAAGGCACTGGGGCACTGAGAAAAATAAAAATTGAAGCAAGTAAAAGTATTCAAAAGTGGCAGCCCCCTCTTCTAGGTCCTTTACCTGACTCTTTTTTACGAATCTCTCATCAAGCTAATGATGCCACTGATAGTTTAGATTGTAATTCAGGATATGGTAATTCATTAATAGAAGATGAAAGGATTGCTATGTTTTTACAAAATGAAGAATTTATGGCTGAATTACGCTGGAATGAAGACTTCTTATTAACTTTGAAAAACGGTATAATTTAACTATTATTTTTACCATTTTTCTTTTTACAACAATGATTTTTATAAATAAATAAATGTCTTGTATAAATCAATTTTAGACTCGAAATTGCAAGGCAAATGTGAAACTGCAAATGAAGAAGATTTATTTAGAGAAAGACTAAGAAATATGGGCAAGGGTTAGTATTTTTATCTTTATCAATGCAATTATTACATTTATTCCGAATGCTCTGTATTAAAGGGATAAATAAATATTAATGTTTCAGCATCTAGGCGCAAGTTTGCTCAACTCACAAAAGTTTTTACTCGTAGCAAAAAACGGGGAGGACGCCAACTATTGCCACCAACTTCTTGTGACGATTTATTAGATCCTGAAGAATCATCTAGACCTCATACATAATAATATTTCGGTATTAAAAAAGACAGATCCGTAATTTAATAGAAAATATTTTAATTTACATGATATGGGTGCCATCTACAGTGATGAGGATCTCAGTTTATTTTTGAAGCTGTATGTAAAATGATCTCAAGTCACTCAACACTTGTTAATAAGTATTTCCATTTTCGTTATAGATTAATTTACATCAATAATGATTTTATGATTATTGTTCACTTATTGAATACAACCTATTTTCGCTATTTAATAAAGGAAATACTTCAAATATAAAAATTGTATTATAAAATGCTTTTCCAAAAAGTTTGGAAACATTTTTAAAATTTAAACAATTCATTCTACATTTAACTAATGTTTACGTTGCATCGAACGTCATCATTTTTGTAGTGATAATTTCATTCCATTTTTTTTATTTTTCTATTTAAGTATATAAATTTATTGATTCATATACTTTATACATACAAAATCTCAGAGTGATATTGTATTATGTTTACATCATTTACGTATGATGTAACTTAGGAAAGAAACTCAGATCTTACATTTCAATTTAGATCTGAGAAAATAACAATTGTACAGAGCGCTCCTAGTCAATGAGTCTAGCCAATAATGTATTAAATGATAATCATTAAATAATCCATAATTATTGTTATCGTAGTGTGATATTTACAAAATAAATATTTATAGGTGAAATTAAATACTCATACCTACACGCATCGTCGGTAATCAATAGTATAACGATAAGACGCTTGAACGATATTATTGTCATGTTATTTCTTATGTTGAACGATTTTTCGAGAATAGCAATAATGGTCATAATACACTACGAGTTCTTACAATTTTTTTTATTAGCAAATAAATCTTTTGTACAAATGTTTTCAAACATTTCTATTTATAAATAGCCGAATAAAATTTTACTGAAGACACTTTTATTGTTTTCCATAAAAAATAAAATTATTTAATTTCAATATCCATATATTCCTTTTATCTTTTATGTATACATATAATACAAAAACATTTGCGCCCGCACACACATATATATAATCAAAAAAATTTACATTAAAAACTTTTGAATAAATTTTTACAAATTCTACTTGTTGTTCCCCAAGCACCCATAAATTTTTAGCAAGAGGCCTACGATGTATCTGGCTGTTTAAAAAATACTCTAGCTCCTGATAAACTATAATATAGTAACTGAAATTCTGCACTTCTCTCTTCAAGACGTTTTAAAGTCAAAGCTTTTGTCTGCTGTAATTTCTCATCTTCGTGTTCTGCCTTTTTTTCAGCAGTTGATTTTTCGGATGTAAAATATTGATTAACGGTCTTGAACCATTGCAGTCCATCTAAGTCATTGCTCTGATCTAACAAAGCATTTATGTAAGCAACTCCAACAGCAAAACCATCATCTGTAAAAGCAGCACCAATCTTATTCTTTTTAAATAATTTTTCCTTATTTGATACTGCATTATCAACAAAGCTAAGTGTCAATGGTGGCATGATAGCATAAAATTGTTGTAAATGATGACATTTGGTACTATCCCTGAAAGCAGATGCAAAAACATCTACAAGGAGCTTAAAATAATGTATACCTTCGGTAAAATTCCGCACCAAATTAGCAATATCTTCTTCCAAACGCTTTGCAGCAGCCTGGGTGGTGGTTGAGAAATTCAAGTCTTTGCACATCAAATCAAATGTAGTGGACGAGTTTATGTCAGGTAAAAATGATATAGCATTGGAGGAAGCATGTAAACCTCCCGAACGTATCAGTCTAACATATCCTAAAGCGTTACCGATCTGCGTGATCAACTGACGAAACTGATCGAGATAGCTTAAACCATCAGGTGTCATACCTAACTTTCTAATACCCTTTTGAAACTTTTCTGCTCTTTCATAAGTATAAGGGGTAGTTCCCTTTTCCCTTTGAGATCTAATAAATCTTACATCTCGCATTAAACGTGATTTTATGTGTTCGTCAAAAAGAAATTGAGAGAAAGTATGAAGTTTTATTCGAAGAAATTGATACACAAAGTTTACTGTGGTGCTCATAATTCCAGTACCGTGAGTTCTAATGGAATTAGCTATGTGTCGAATACCAATGGTATTTAAGTGCTTGTTAGCACTTGTGTGCTCAATGAAAGTCTGTGTATGCAAATTATAGAGGTATCTTGAAACAAATACATGTATGTTTCTCATTATCTCTAAGGCATCGAGACCTTGCTCTAAAGTCTGTGTGGGTAAATTATTTTGCACTGTTTCTAAAGCTAGCTTATGATGAGCTAAAGCGTGCATTGTTCTGTACGTTTTCCAGTCATGCAGTGCTACTGTTGTTAAATTATAAAATGTATAATCGAGATAGTGTTCAATATAACGTTTAGCACACAATACGATGCCATCAATAGGTAGTGGACAAGATCGCACAATTCTATTTCCATCTTTTGCCCCTATTTTAAATGGATTAGTAGAGTCTAATTTTAAGTGGGCATGTACATGTAATCTGAGGCTTGTTTCTATTTCACGACAGGCTGGTTCAAGTACATTTCTGGTTAAAATTTTTCTCTGCTCCGAAATTTTGAATTCCATTAGGTCTGATGAACCTTGCTTGCTTATTGCACTGTTAAAGGCATTGAACAAATGCACAATGTGGCTTATGTTAGAATTACTGTCGGTAACTAGAGAAAGGTAGGCAGGAAGCATACTTTGATGGTGCAAAAGGACAGAATAGTCACAGGCCTCAAGAATAAGATCATACAACTCAACAATAGTATCATAAGTGTCTAAATAAAATCTAAGTTTAACTACTTCCTCTTCTCTAAAACTTTCAGTGAGTTGACTTGCACAAACAAGAGCGCAACGGAGGATTAAACGACGATCTGCTGTTGCCGGTCCATTAACCAGCCTCATACTAGAGCCAATCAAAGATAATGCATCCAATCTTTCTCTACTATAGTTTTTATCTTTCTGTATCAAACTTTTACGCACTGTTTCTAGAACTGTTAGAATCTGATAAGTAAGTCGTTGCAAAACTTGACTTTGTGACAGTACAATAGTTGATGCTAAAGTATGAAAGGTAGTTTCTAATGATTTTTGTACCTCAATTAGTCGACAAATCAATTGGACAGTATTCCGGCTCATTGGTTTTAAAAGAAAAGCATGAAGATTTGTTACGAATAAAATGTTTTCTCTCATTTGACGCATCAATATTATAATTTCCAAAAGCAAATTTCGTTTTTTTTCAATTTCAGGAAATATTTGAAATCCAGTTGTTAATAAAAGGCTCTGCATTTCAATACTCCACATCATAGCTCTTTGTATTAAGTTACTTACTATGATAGGTAATCTCTGAATCCTTGCAGCAAGTAATTTTTCACCTGCCTGAGAAGGAATTGTAGATATTCCTTCTCTCGGTAAACAGGCTGCTAAAAATTCATTTGGCAACCAAACAACATTTCCAACCAAAGTAACAGCATAAAGTTTCTTATTAACTTCCACAATTCTTTTCAATAATTTCTTATCACATGATCCAAAAAGTTTCACAACAATAACAGCACCAACGTTAGCTTGAATCCAATTCTTATTGATTGCAGCATTATCATTAATTTTATTTTCTACATCTGTTATTGTGTTTTTTAAAAAGCATAACAAATGGTCACACATTGTTGTAGCTTTATTAATATCCATGACATGCTCAATGGCCTTTAAAAATAGATTTTTTGAAAGCAATTGAATGTGCAAATCTTTTAACAATTTTTCATATATTAATATTTTTTCTTCAGGAACGTTTAATTGTGCTGAATTATGAACAACTGATCTTACTTTGACTCTATATACTTTCCATTTTTCTACTAATGCAGACTGACCACTAATCAATTCATCTAATGTAACAAGAATGGCAAATAAATCCAATAAATGTTCAATAAGTAAAGGCAAATAAATTTCTCTGTGTGTGTTATTTGCTAAATTTGATAACTGTCTTACTGTCAAATGAATAACAGTTGATATTCTGTTGGTATAAATCGATAAATCTTGCAAATCCGAAAGAAGATTTTCAATTTTATAATCTGTATGATCAGCACATTGTTCACCATGGCTAAAGAGTTTGGTATAAAATGTATTTGCTTCGGCTTTTAACAGTCTTATCTAGAATAAAAATAAAATATTCAATTAGATTATAAGCAGTGTACAAGAGATTAAATTAGTAACATTGTTTCTGAGGGAGGTTTCAAATAATATAAAATAAACTTGATCGAAGTAAGGGTGGACATGCGAAAAAATATTAATTGCTTGAAATCATAAAATTTCATTGTAAAAATAATGAAATTATCTTTATTAATTCTATGCAAATTTTTATTAGAATGCATTATTTATTATTATTAGATTTCTTATTAGATTATTTATTTATTAATACAAAAATTTCCAGCCATACTATTAAGGAAAGACTCAAATATATGGATATGTACATTTTAAACTCATGGCAGTGAGATAGTGCTTGCAATATATACATACATGACATAATAGTACTTTTTGACATTGGTGGCTAAGTTGGAAAATAACTTACCCACCAGTGTTGAATGATATTTTATACCACGAGAGCCTAAAATTCATGAAAATCTTGCGATTTTTAGGTTAGAGTGGTATAAGCCTTTTCATTAAAAATAAAATACAGAATTAAAAAATCTACGAGAAAATATATTTCAAATTTTTTTTTTACAGATATAAAGAATAACTTACTTCTCTGCAAGTGCCACCAATGCTAGCCATTAATTTACAAAAAAATTTATTTTCTGTTTCAGCTAAAGACAACAAACTAATGTCTTCACAAACTTTATATACCATTCTAATTGGGCCTTCAATAATGTGTTCCAAGACTGAAGAATCGTGCCAGCATTTTTCTGCTAGATTCTCAAAAAATTGACCATATTTTCGTAGATGTGCTGCACCAGCAGCTTTATGAATTGTTTCGTCCCTTTTTAAACCCCACATTGGTGCCTCAATCATATTGAATAATTCTAATTAAGCATGCATCTGTTAAAAAAATATTTGGTTAATAATTACTAATTAGATGGTAACTTACATTATTAAGCTACATCATTCTTTAAATAAATTATTAACATATTGCATTACATAGGAAAAGTAAGTTATATACTTTCATTTTGCAATAATTTTAAAAAGAAATTAAATTTTGACTTTTTTAAGTTTAAGAAAAAATAAAATATCTAATATTGAGCAAATTTCAATAATTAACTTGGACAACTAAGAAGTTCTAATTCTTCATAAATTATAAAAACTGAAAACTGAAGTAAATGCAGAATTGTCTGAACTATCCATGGAACTGAATTAAAAAATATTGTTTTATACACAATAAAAACAACGCATGTTTACTGCAACTTACAGTTAGGTTTGCTTCTAGTGACGATAACTGTGATATAAAGTTATTTTGATAATATATTTAAAAAAAATAAACAGAACCCAATTGCACGATACTATCTACATACAGCAAAACACACCCACTGTAACTGTATTAACCTGCTACTCCATCACAAATTCACAACAATCATAATGTCACAACTGTCACAATATCGCACATTTACATATAAGTATAATTCATAGTCCACAGTAGATCATATTTTCGACAATATAGAACTAACTACTAGCGCCCCTGACGACTGTAGGCGGAACCGGTCTACCGCCTTACCTTACTATATATATATATATGATGGCTCGCGTCAGTGTATTCAACCAGTAACGTTGTCGCCACACCGTGATTCTACCGCTGCATAAATTTTCTCCTTTAGAAAATTCGCATTTTATACAATTTCCCTCAGAGGCTGTGGCATGCAACATAATCAACACAAGAACATACCTAGTATCATTGTATTTTTGCATGAAGAACGTGCGAATACACAGTTTTTTTACGCAAACAAAGCAGTAGATGTAGCTAAAACGGGTTGATAAGAGAAGTCAGATCCAGATAGAAAGAAAAACGAAGCAGGGGTGACGAGACAGAGAGAAATATGAGATTCTAGGTGAGTCATTTGGATTGTATTGCCTTATTCATTTTGTCTGTGATATAGACAACAACCTTTCACTTCATTTTTAACATTACAAAGGAACGCATTCTACGTCTATGTATAAATCAATTTTATAGCTAAAATGCTGATTAAAACAATTAGAAACTATTTACAATTTAATAGTTAAACCAGTCAATAGGCTAAACAGCTTTTAAAAAAAGGTAAAAATCTCTTTTCTCGTTTTAAAATCAAATTTGTTCTATATTAAGATAGACTTATTAGTTGATTAATTTTATATAAAAGGTCCATTTTTATAACACCGTGAAAAATTTTGTTGAAAAAAATTTTGATTTATGGTGATGTTACTTTTCTTACATTTTCTATATATTTTAATTATGCAGATAGTTTGACCCATTTGATATACATACAACAGAAAATGGCGTGGACACATTATCAAAAAGGGCTGGCTTTGATGATGGTAATAACCGGTTCATTTAATACTCTTTCTGTAAAGTAAGTATTCAAACTGTAAATGTCATTATTTTTTATTTTTATTATAAAATCCTTTATTTTTTTAGATACGCAGATATTCAACTGATTCCTGGTCTAGATGGACAACCTAGATACTTCAATCATCCATTTATGCAATGTGCATTCATGTTTCTAGGAGAGATGATATGTTTATTAGTCTTTAAAATAGCATTTTGTTATCATAACCGATTGGGTGTAAGAATTATTTAATAGCTTCAAAATGAATTATTGCTGTTGTTTAAACTAACAAAATTTGTTTATTTTTAGAATGGTTCAGTCGAAACCAATAGCCTTACAAAAGGATCCCGTACATTCAACCCTTTAATCCTCTTCATTCCTGCTGCTTGTGATGTGCTTGCAACTTCTGTAATGTATATTGGTTTAAATCTGACATACGCTAGTAGCTTCCAAATGCTAAGAGGAGCAGTCATAGTTTTTACAGGACTTTTATCAGTAGGATTTTTAAACAAGAAATTCGGTGCAAGAGAATGGACAGGAATATCTTTAGTAATTCTTGGATTGTTATTGGTTGGACTTAGTGATATTATGAATCTTAAGGATCAAAAAGTTGATGCTAACAGTATATTAACGGGAGATTTACTTATTATTGCTGCACAAGTAATACATATGCACTAAATAATAATGTTTTGCAATATATTTCTAACATAAAATAATGTATTTAATTATAAATTAAATAATTACTTTTTTCTAGATCATAACAGCATCACAAATGGTTATAGAAGAAAAATATGTTGCGGGTCTGGACATTCCACCACTTCAAGCAGTAGGATGGGAAGGTTTATTTGGATTCATTATAGTATCCATACTAATGATTCCATTAAATTTTATATATGCTTCACCTCCTTTTGCTGATAATTCAAGAGGCACACTAGAAGCTACAATTGATGCATTTACTCAAATAGGAAACAGTTCACATTTACTGATGGCAATAGTTGGTAAGGGTATTAAAATTAAAAAATGTGAGCACATAATTACATAAACGTGTACACAATATAAAATTTTTTTACAGGTATCATGCTAAGCATTGCATTTTTCAATTTTGCTGGCATTAGTGTTACAAAAGAATTAAGTGCAACCACTAGAATGATTCTTGATAGTATCAGAACAATTGTAATTTGGGCTTTTTCACTAGGATTTAAATGGCAAAATTTCCATTATTTGCAAGTAAGTTTTTTTTCAATACATTATTAATATATGCACATTTTTACCCAATAAAAACATTCTTCTGTTATGTTCAGTAAGAATCGAATATTATTGATCTTTGAGTATTTTTATTCTATTGTAAACTAACTTTAAACAACACGCATTGTAAAATAATAAGTATGTTGAACAATTGGAAAAAAAGTATTGTACACTTTATTAACCTGCAGGCGGCCGGCATTCAAGAATGTTGTCAGTCAAACTTTGGGGAACATTTCCCTTGAAAAATTCCTCTAAGGACTAAAAGATATGGGTGAACCATAAGGTGTCATCCTGGCCACCTGGAGGTTAATGGAGTATTTTTTCAGTAAAATATTTTATTCTTCATAGCTAGTATTAAATTTAAAAAAAATAGTAGATCTTTTAAAGTAAATGTATATTTTCTTATAAAATATTGAGAATCATTACTTTTTTTTATATTAAATAAATTTATTAAAAATTTATTTTATATTAAATTAAAGTTATTACTCTTTTAATATCTTAAACAATGGCATACCTAGTCCTTAAAAATATTTATTAAAATTTATTCAGTAAACTTTCCAACTTACTAGTACATATACCCCTTAATTACTGTATCAAACATTTTTTATATTATGAATTAAAATTTTTTATTGCAGCTTATTGGTTTCGCGATCCTTTTTATTGGAATGGCTTGTTACAACAATATAGTTATACCACAATTAGTGAAAAAATGTCAATGCCGTCTAGGACGTCATAATCCTCCACCAGATGAAGAACGCGTTGTTAACATAGCAGCTGACGATTTGGAAGAAACTCGTTAAAAATGATACAAAATTCTCCAAAGAAGAAATCGTTAAATATGGTGCTATTTTTCGCGCATTACCTTTTGAATATTCTATTTTCAATTTTTCTTTTTTCATTTAAATTGAATATTTTTATATAAGGGATAATTAACTTTTATTACATCTTTTTAAAGACTGGAGAAAATGTTAATATCTATGTACATACATTTTAGACTGCAGTTGCATGATTTTTAATAAATATATTTTTAAATGTGATATATATAGATTTAAAAAAAGTAACATTTGTACTAGAATGAAGATGTTTTACACAAAGAACTGTTTAAAAAAAATATGTTAAGTATACATAAAAAGTCTTTTCTAACTAAAATTCTATTACAGAAAACTATTGTAATTGAAGTTTTATAATAAAAGGACTGTTTGTACTGTAAAAAATTTATTAAACTCTTCTATAAGAAAATTTTCTCATTTTTTTTTACAAACTACAAATACAAAATATTAATCTGAACATTTGTGGTAAGATTTTTTACTGCTTTTACGAATATTTTTTAATAAATTACTTTAATAATTCATAAAAATATTATAAGTAAATCCAACTTTTTTTAATTGAATATTTTAATTTTAACCCGTGAAAATTTATCAGAAAAAAAATCGTACCACATACGCTATTGACCTATGTCACAAAGAGGTAGAATAAACTTAAAATAATAACTATTTTTATATTATCATAATATAAAGACTTTGTACTTTACTTTGTACTTTAAAAGTAAAGTCAATTTACTTAACATAAATGATATTTTGATTTAAGTTCAGTAATAACATATAAATATTAAATGTTGGTTGTCATTGTGCATATATTTTTGCTTTTCAGATTAAATATTAATACAGAATTCCAAAATTTATTTCATTTTAGTTTTGGGCACTTTAAAAAAATAAATTATATTTAATTATGCAGACTAATATGAATAAAAAAATATCTTGAACTAAACATGAAATAAATATCGAGACTGTTATATAAAATGAAAAACAAAGCACTGTTGTCAAAATTAGCAAAATTATTATGATTATCACTTTCACTTAGACTATAATTAATGGTTTCACATTTTAAAACTCAATATTTGAATGATTCGACAAGAATAGACGTCATAGAGAACAAAAAATGTCCTTAGTTACTTATACTATATACTACATATCTCATAAGTTATTGAAATGAGAAAAATGCCGTAAAAAATAAATGAAATAAAATAATAGGTACACGTACCCAATTTAAAAAATCGCATATTTACAAGAAATATAGAAGCGTTTCCAAAAGTGGATCGGGTGACTGATGTACAGACTGAGCCACTAGAGCTGCTAGCTTATGAGCATACTGACAAGGTGCAGGTACACGGACTGTTCCACTCCAATTAAAATACATGTGGCACAGTTTATAAGTCAAACGCTGTAGCTTATCAACATCAAGGCCAGACTTATCCCATATTACATTGTAAGATGTTGGAGACACTGTACCTTGACCAACGTGTTGAGACACAACTAAAAAGTCGTACCTTGTAGGATCTGTTATAACGTCATCTACGATTGTTCCTGGAGGTGGATTCTTTTCATTATGAAAGAGTCTTGTATTAATCTTTTTAGTCACAATTATATAAGCTAATTTGATATCCTCTGGATTATCATATATTGTTTCTAACTTATTCTTAATTTGTTGAACTTCGTGATTATATACAAATGGCACTTGGCCTTCTCCTACACCATCTCTGTATATTACAATCCTCTTTGGCAATGCATTGTTGTACTCCTTGAATTGTACTAATGCCTTAGCCAAATTTAAAGAAAGATCACTTGACAATTCTTCTCCTGTACTGTGAGCACTTACTGCGCTAAAATATCGTCCAAAATTCGCGTCTAATGATGCCACCATAGCTCCTAAAAATATAAATGGATTTTTTATAAATAAAAAATGGTTAATAATTTTCATGACCAATAATAGATTTATTGAATTTAAAAAAAAAAAAAAAAATTTGCATCATCTAAAAATGCATATAGATTTATATGAAAAGAGCCTTTATAAAAGTTTAAAGAATAATTTAGAATTTTAGCTTACGAATATAGTTACAGAAATTCAACAAAAACAACGATTATCATGAATAGAAATTTGAAATTAGTTTTGCATCTAATTTTATGTGGATGTTCTTACTAAATTAATTTTGATATTTTTTTACCATACAAAAAATATACAAATGTATATACAATAACAGGAGGACAATACTAACCAAAATCTTTATCTTTTGAGTTTGTATCGTGACAAACATCGAATCCGACAACCATCAAACCTGTCAAGGGAATCGAGATAGTCCACGGAATGCCTCCGATCTTGCAGTTTATTTGAATGGCTACTTTCGTCGCGATGGACAATTGTGATTTTCCAGGCTGCATACTCTTAGCAACAACAACTTGAGTAGGAACGGGCCTATCTACGCAACACTTTTTTTTAATAGCGGAGTATCGGTCTACACGATTGTTTGTTACCACACAAAAGATCAGCATTGGATTTTTTTGACTTTTTACGTTTTCCAACATTTCTGCATAGTTAGCAGGATCATCATCCCTCAAATCAAAAACAAAAGGCTGTTCTATTTCAAATCTCATATTTAGCGCGACCCTTATGAGTGCAGTCACGAAATTCTACAAAATTAGGAAAAAGAAATATTACTGTTGAGTTATGGAAAACCAAATATATATATATATATACTTAAAATCTAAGTTACTTAAAATCTAAGTAATAAAATAATTTTTTTTTGTACTAAATTATTACTTTTATTTACTACAGAATACTACAATGATCATACAATGCCTATCTTTCAACTGATATGAAACTTTAACAACTTGTTAGCTACGCAATAAGAAACAGTTTACACTACGAAAATTTATATCTAGATATTACTAAGATATCAGAACATTAATTTAGTGAGTATTGTGTTTGATTATTAATAATATCATTTTAAAACAAGTGTAAATTTAAAAAATGTAAATTCTTTTAGTGTATTTACTACATTTTAATGTACTATTATTCATAAATTAGAATAAACTAATAACTAATATTATTAGATACCTATATATACTATAATTTACTGTACTAATAGCTTCTAACGTACAATTGAGATAAGTCTAATATTCAATATAATAACGTGTAATTATATACTAATTATATACTAATATTAAAAATTTTAATTATAATTCATCCAATAATTAATTTTTGAATGAGCTAGAAATAAAGAAGTAAAAGACATACCTGACAGTCACGCCTAAATCTTGTTGGCACAATTATTACCCAATCATCAAGTCTTCCACATTTAGCCAAAGATCTACTGCGTAGGTCATTAGTCCAATTGGCATTATAAGGGACTACGAAAGTTTCGTTATTGGCATATACAATTTTATCAGCACTGATGACACGAGCTGGTACATCAACTAACCTTTTACTCAAAGTCAAATTCCAGCTTGTTAATTCATCTACTACATTTCTCACAGAGTGCAATCGTCCATTGAATGCCATAAGTTTTCTTATTCGATCAAGCGGTGACACACGAGTATATTTTGCTAATGCACTCATCAACTTAAAATCACTTCTCATATTATCCGTCAAACCTATTTTGAAAAAATTAGAAATTTAATTGTTTATTGTTAATTCTATGTTAATTCAAAAATAAAAAATGTAATATTAAAGGTTAAATACTAATGAAATGAAAGATAGTACCTGTACTTCGGCACAATTCAGGTACTAGATAAATCAATTCTTCTTGACCTGCTCTGCGGTCTCGTGGTTTGGATTTCGATACCAAAAGCGGTTGCCTAATTTCCCTAATATTAATTTGGTATTTTGTACGGTAGTATTCGATATATGAAATTTCTTCACCATTTTTTTTTGTAAAAGTTGAACTTGGTGTAGCATCAAAATGAACGTCATCAATTCTATAGGTGTTATTGTTGTAAGCCGTAAGTACAACGGTGCCAATACATTTTTCTCTGAACATTCTCTATAGATATATAATTTAATAAATACATTTGCAATTATTTTAAAATTAATTCCATCAAGACTAGAATAAAAAGCAAACCTGATAATTTTCAGAATTTGTCTTATAGCAGTAGTTTAAAATATGCAAAAGTGTTTCATTACGCATAACTTTATGCGTTATTTCAGCACACATCAAGATTTCACGTTCATGTTGGCGAATAGAAGTTATGTACCCTGGCCATAACTCAAGTCTGAAATCATGGATTTCTGTCTGTAAGTTTAAACAAATAATTAAAAAATATATATTTTTATTTAGATTTTTGAAAATAATAACATAATAAATAATTACTTTATTTCTTGCATCAAAATAATTTCGCCCAACTAATTGTAAGTTCAAGTAATCAAGGCATTTCCTCATTATTATATTAAAAAATTGAATATAATGATGATCGCCTCTCGTCATATCACCAGCAAGACGAATATTTATTAAAATAATCTGATTATCTGCTTGTCTTTCTGATGTGAGTTCAAGAGGCTATAAGAAATAGTAAAAATTATTGTGAGAACTTTGTAAATAATTTAAAATACAAATATAATGTAACAAAAAACAAATTTTAACCTGTGGCAATTTATTACTCGTATATAAAACAGTTCCATCAAAAATATAAGCACCTATTGTTTCTCTATGAGCTCTGAGAAGTCCTTTACAAACAACTTTTCTATCTTCTTCTGGTGAAAAATCAACTCTATATTTGTACAAACACCAGTCAGTTGTACTTAAAAGCTGAAAGTAGTTTGCTTGCAATTTGATTGCTTGCCCAAAGCCACCTGAAATCGATATTGAAAATGTTATGTTGTGTGATAAAAATTTTAACCATTAAGTTAAAAAAATTAAAAAAAAAATCAAATTTTTTTTACCTTGCTTAGTGACAAGTTCTCTGGGTCGAGTAATAATATCAACTGGAAGTACTCTACGACCACGCATAGCACCTCTTCCTAATGATGCAGCTGCTTCTCCTCCAGTTGAACCTAAATTCATAGAAAGTAAGTAAAATGTTTTAAATTTTTGTTATACACATTGTGTAAACAAGATGCTTTTTGGCCTGAGCTTGACAGTTTCTATCTTGGCTACTCATGACAAGACCCTATTCAGAGCAATATTTTTCTTCTGGAATTCAGTAGTTTCACAGTCTAAACATTATCATCCAAGACATTAAAGAAGTAGCCAAACTTGTGCTTGGATTCAGTATCTATATCTGAAAGGTACGAAGCCTCAAGCTGGTTTAGTTGTACAATTGTAACAATGCAGAAGGAAAATATTGCTATACTTTTATACGTTTTTACATAGTTCTTCCCATATCCCTGGTAAAAATTTCATTCAAATTGGCTAATGGTTGGCCAAAAAAACCTGCTAAAAACGACACGTTGGCCAACGGTTGGGCAACTATTGGTGAGCATTTTCACCAGGGATGAGTTGCAATGAATTATAATTATTTATGAATTTATTAATATTATTTTTAATTATATTTATTTAAATTATACTTAGTAAATATATAATTTTTAAATACATTTTTACATAACTAAAAAGTTTTGTTATAACCAAATTTAAATTATAAGTACACAAAAGCTTCTATTTTGTTGTTAGTTTACATTGTTTCAAATTTTATTAAAAAATAATATATGTGTACAACTAGCCACGATATTATTTCCTTTTGTATAAAGTCTTAAAAGCCTGTGTAACATTAAATAAATAAATAAATAAATAAATCAAACAATTAATGAAAATACAATCTTTATGGTAATTCTTGTTATTACATAGAAAATAAACCGTTATAAAAACATATTTTAACAGTTTTAAAAATGTTCTTATAAGACACAGAAATAAAAATATATTTTATATAATCTAATATTTACCTGTCACAGAGGCAGTTTCTGATAAAGTTTCCGATGCACCTGCAGAAAAAGTTGGAGGTCTAGGTTCAGCACTTCTTACATGTTCACCACGAGCAGAACTCTAATAAAAATTAATATAGTATTAAAGTAACTTCAAAATTTTTTTTAAATTAAAATTGGTATAGTTTATACAGGATAAGCTCCAGAGGGTCCTGTTGATGTTGAGGGACGTGCATAAGGTGCTTGAGTTGCTCTTGGAGGTGCTGCGTATGATGTACTTGGATGGGTTGATTGTTGTCCAGGACGACGACTTCCTGGATCATGATGAGAGCTTGACCGAGATCGATCATCTCTTCTTTCTATGGTTTCTGCCCTACGAATACCTCGGGATGATGATCTCCCTGGAGCACTCATGTCTTCGTCGTAATACCGACTGCAAATTAAATTGTTACAGTATTATTTTAATTAATTTTTGTCTTTCCAGTTTAACCCTATTTACTGCTACTATTTACTACTACTTATTTATTTATTTATTTAAACAAATAAATAAATCAAATCAAAAGCATCACTTGACTTAATTATTTATTAATTATAAACGGGCAATATACCCTTTATATGTGTATATATATATAATATAGATACGGTTTATTAAATATTTTTTTTTATTTTTTACTTTATCTATTTTCAGGACTCAATGACAATAGTAAAGCAATAATTTTTATTTATATTATTGATAAGATCAGAAGGCACCAGGAATAAATTTTTTTAAATAAAACAAAACAGAATTTTAAAAGATATAAATATAAAAAGTTCAAGCCTAAAAGAAAAACAAGCAGCATGAAATATAAGCAGCCTCATAAGAGAATCTTTATAGTTGTATTATTTATTGCATGTATTCTGTTTTTATTTAATTTTTCAACAGCTCTGAATTGTAGCTGCATTTGTCATTAAAAAATTATTTAGTTATTTTAGCTTATGTTCCACCAAAAAATCGCGACTACTAATCATTAGTAGTTAATATACTAATGCAAGATTCAACACTACATAGATTTGCATATATTAATATTACTTAAATAAGAAAACTCGAAAAGTCAAGAATTGTATAAATAAAGTTTCTGCAAAACACATAAACATTCTACCTAAAAAATTAATTAACAGTGACCATTTATATTAAAATCGTGTAAATCCACTGGATTAATAAAACAGTCGGTACATGAAAAAAAGGTCTTAAAAATTTAGCAAATATATGCAAATTTATAATACAAATATTTATTATTATACATTTTAAAATTTATTACTAATATCCAAATCTTAAAAATATTCATAAATGAATAAGCAAGAATAAGTTTGGAAAATTATTTGAAATTATTTGAAAATAATTTGGAAAGGTGTTTGAAAAATACCATTATTCTATACAATAAGGTAATATTTTATGCCAATATATAAACAAGTTACTTAATATTATATTAATTAATTGATTTAGAAAATATCAGCTTTAAGCAACATATAAATCACGCAATGTAAATTTGTTAACATAACAAAGAAAAAAAATTATTCATAACTTGTATTTCAATAATTCATAACAAACATCAATAATTTGTTAAAATTACAAATGTTAATTTCCACATTTGTCGACTCTAAAACAATGCACCGTTATTGTAAAATTTATGAAAAATAACGAGACTGTAACGCTCAGTGGCGTCAAAATAACAGCGCATCGCTCGTCTCCTTAAAACAAAAGATTTTCTGATCCCTTAAAACAGAACAAAAAGAAGCAAAATTTTCGGATGTTTACATTTCAAATTCAATTTTCCCCGCCACTCCAAAATCCTTTTTACCTACGAACAAAGTGAAAAAAAGAGGCAAACTCGTACATAGAACACGATAAGACACCGATAAACGATAATTCGGTGGGCAGATGAAAATCTTTCGATGAGCAATGGGAAAGTGTGTCGCGAAATAAGGATAGAAAAATTGGTGAAAGGAGGCTAAAGGAATCGGCGGCAGTGTTTTATGCATACGAACCGTTTGTCCGATGGATACTTCGGCATTGTTGCTGGTTATCGAAGAACACAAAGAGGCACAATAAATCAAAAGAAAGTAGCAGCAGTAACAGCAGAGCATCCAAGAGGACAAGGCTGCTAATGTGGTTCCACGGACGGAGTTCGACACCACCTCCCTGAGCATGAACAAGCGTCCGGACACATTCGATATTCGACTAACCCCGCGCTTGACGGCACTGATGGCATGTGGGCTTCGCGCGGCGCGGAAAACGTGGTTTCTGCTCGTTGCTTCGCTCCCTCTACCGCCATTTATACCCTCACTCTTTCTAACACGAGCTTCCAACTATAGTGTACACTGGAAATTCCGAGAAAAAACAACATGGCACCTACCATTCACCTCATATACTATTACTATATATGTGTAATACTGCGACAGTACCGCCATATATATATATATATATATATATATATTGCGCCGAGTGGGAGAATGGATCAAGTGTCTGCGCGTTTGTATATTCTCTGTTCAGGTCCGGGCTGTCGCGTTATTGGAGGATTCCGTATAGCGACCGGCAAGCAAATTGAACAGACCAACAGCAAGCCTGACACTTTTTGGATTGGACTTGCTAGATTACACGGTCCGAGAAGCAACACGTGACAGCTTAACGTTTTCCTTGCTCAGCAAAGACTTAGCCGCTGCACGTTCCCTATAGGTACTTACAAGATTCCAGAGCTTACGCTTTCTTCCTTTTAACGCTGCGCACTTGTCAACTCTGTTTTCTATTTTAACCATTGATACTCCATACTAATTTTAATGAATTAATAGGTACTGGCTTGTACATCTTTAATTTTTTTTTTAAATTTCACTTGAAAAAAACAAAAACAAAAACAAAAACAAAAACAAAATTTTCTTCATCGTAAGCGACTTAAATTTTCTAGTAACATTTTTTGATTTCGTTAGATGAATTTACCTAGAGTTTCAGTTCGATGAAACCAAAACAAAGGGCGAAATGTTGAAGGAGCTGCTTATTTTTGGTGTTCGCTCCTTCTGAAGCATTCTATATTTCTCATCGTCGCTTATGAGCTGAATAAGTAACTGATAATCTCATACAACTTGAAACTTCTAGTATTACATGATTACAGTATTTATCAGAAACTCTTTAGTATTAAGAATCAGCAATATTAAATATAACTATTAGTAATGATATTAAAAGATGAATTTCTGCCATTCATCTAGCGACATAATTTAAAAAAATTGAATATTCAACGATCAATTTTTTCATGTGCTTCGATAAAGATTCATGTCGATTGACCTTTTAATAAAGTAGATACGTTAAATGTTTACTGACAATTTGAAGGACAATAAGCGATTACTAAAATATTGTTAAACTGTTAGTAAATGTCAGAATTCAGTGTACATAACTTCTGATAATGTATAAGTACATTTCAGTCAACTCTGCAAAAGGACTGAAATTCTGAGCTGAGAAATAATCTAAGAAAATTCTTATGGTGATCTTATTGTTCAAACTACGATATTTCAAGTTGCAATATTGTACAGTCAATTAAAAATGGAATTAAAACTTAAAATATAAGCTTTATAAAGGCATAACCGATAGCTTATCGGAACACAGGGCTACTAGACGCCCTCTGTAACCGAAATATACGGCTAAATATTAAAATCTCGAAATAGCAAGTATTTCGGTGTTTAATTCTATTTCGAGTATTTTAAGTGTATCTTAATATAATATAAAGAGTATCGTAATATCTCCGCTCGTAATGAGGGAAATCAAAATATTCCGATGAGAATTTGAAAAGCAAATATTTTTTCCAAATTTGGTTAAAACAAATTTTACCCAAGTCAAATTATTAATATCTAGTTTAACAGAAAACATTAAAAAAAAAAGTTTTTGGGAAGAAACAGCTTCAAGAAATATTCTGAAATAGTTTTTTCAATTTTTACAATAATTACAGAAAATTTATCGTTTATATTAACAGAAATTAAATAACGATCAAGATGAGAACCATTACTTGTAATTGGGCAAACGAATGTTATCATTTCTGTCATTTGAGGACAACGAAATGCGTGTTTATTATTTACACAACTCTTTTTTTTGTGAACTTGATCCCTAAGCATAAAGATTCGTATGAATGAATTAATTCGGCCCTATAAAAGAATTTCATTTATATTCTAGACGGCAATGAACTCGCAATTCCTGTGTAGCACTCAATGTTTAGTTGTCTTATCCTGTAATTATAATTATTTTCCTATTAATTGCTCTAGTTATGAGACTAATGGAAATAAATACATAGCAAGTATATATAAATAATATTGTGACGTGAGTCTCGATATTTACATGGCTCAACAATACCTAATAGTTTACATTGCTTGAAATAGTTTTTTGTACAGACGGATAGTTGTGAACATAATACCTATGCCGAGTCCGCATACAATAAAGACATTAAAAATACAACCTTACAGAGAAATAGTAAGTAAGCGAAACAAAAACTTTCCAGGCATAAATCGAAGGACATCGTTGGGGACAGAAAGCAATAAAGATTTATGCTCGGGTTTATGCTTATAGGGCGTCAAAGCATGGGTCCGCATTTTAAGTTTTTCTGTGCTGTGTTGAAAAGTATCTAAAATTTCTACTTTTTCGGATTTAAAACTTAATATATATTATATGTGCACTTCATCCAAACTAAGAATAGTAATGCATTTTTTCGACATATAGGTAAATACTTGAAATTTAATAAATTTATATAATTATGAATAGTAGATTACACCACTACACGGGAGGGAAAAAATCGGACAGTTCAGAACTCGTGCAAATTGACATCCGAGCCGAATGCGAGGGTTACAAACATAAGGTCTGGGCTGTCCAATTTTCCTCCCGATTAGCATGTGCTATTTTATTGCCTATAGCGAAGATGAAAATACAAAATACAAATGCACCGGGAGAGAAAACGGTACTTTCGGCAATTTGGAGCTTATGCTACGCTATGAACCAAAAATAATTTTTATAATACACATGTCAAAAGCGTTTTCCTATGAATATAGTTTTAACGTAATCAATAAAGTACTATAACAACTTAGAAATACGAGGTACCGGAAATTCATCTTTTGCCTTAACAAGAGTACATTGTTATTATTATTCAATAATTGTTATTATTCAAACTTTATGAATCTATAATATATTTTTCCACACTCCGTGCGCAAAGTTCGATTTTACTCACGCATACGCGTGCAAAATCGGCCTTTGCGCACGTTGTATAGAAAAATATTATACGCAACAAGTGCGCTCAGGTTATCTCAATTCGTATGATTGTCACCCTCGTCGAGATAATCTCCTTCGCCCACTAATTGCGTAATATACTATCAATCTTAAAAATCGTTAATTGGATTATATTTTTAATTTAAATGAATCTTGAAATGCTTTTTAAATAATGAATGTTGAATATATTATATGAGTACTTAGAGGATTGATAGTTTAACATATCATAAAAATTTATTTTTAAATTTAACTGAGGATAAAATATTTACTGCAACTTTTTATCAGCGCCTTTACTTCGCCGTAAAATAATATTCAGCGTTAATATTTTATTTCCGTTTCGTTAACGTCGGTAGCTAATTGTACGGATAATATTCAGTGCGTAACTTTTGTTTCTAATTTGCAGCACAACAACTATACCTTACCCGGTTTCGTACTAAATAGAGTTGCTATTTCGCAACTTTCGACGCTGTATTTCGAAGCTTTTGAAGTCTCATCTTTCAAACGCTGTCAAAAGTTGCTGCAGTAGTTCACTCGTTTATTTTTTTTAAGTGCGATATATTTTTACCAAATGGATGCAATACTGATAATTAGGCGTGGCATACATACCTACTCTTTGACATTGCGATGGAATACTGTTGACTTAAAACATCAAATTTCGAAAAAAAATTGCTTAAATGAATCATGCTCTTTTTTTCGAAAAATATACGGTAATTTTTTAAAATTAACATTACCAATTTTGTGGACAGCATTTGAAAGATGAGACTTCAGATCGAACACACTGTTATATGAAATTTTCTCCAAGAATATTACATCAAAATTTACAGTGCCAAAAGTTGAGAAGAAGTCGAGAGAACGTTGAATGAAAACAAAAGAAAATATAAACGTTTAAAATTATATTACGTTGAAATAGAGATTAAATTTTAAAATAAATTTTCTTAATAAACGATTAACTTGGTGTTCATAGATAACCTAAAAAAATACAATTGTTCTGAAACTGATCGCCTATTTATGGCAAAATATATTTAATAAACAAATACTATAAACTATATCATCGCGCAAAGAGCTTAAATAATACTTCGATAGATATTCTGGTTGAAAGCACGATACGTGCACCTAAGTTTTTTACTTGAGAGTGCATTTTTGATAATTAGTATTCGTTCAAGATGTTAAAATGATTAAGGCGCTTGGAAAAAAAATCGAAACAATATTTGAAAAGTTATTCTCCTATTCATCAAAAGTAGTAGCTGCAATAGAGACAAGAAATCTTTATTTAATTGATTAAATTAAAAAAAGTTGATTTCAAAAGTAGATGATAAGTTTTAGCGAAAAAAGTTATTCCAAAAATGGAATTATTTATAGAGAAACTTTTAACAATAGTTCCTGTGCCATGTATGTATAATTAAAAATGAATATGATAACCACTTAATACTAGTGTTGCATCAACAATACTATCCAAAATGCGTATTAAACCGCTAATCATACATATAAAAGAGATTTTTTGAAGACACTATTAATTAGTAGAAAAAATTGTATATTGTATATTTGTAGTACTTTTTTCATTTACTTATTCGCTAAATAGGAAGTTTTATTTCAAAATAGTAAAGGGAACCCGTATGAGCATACTTACCGACATTCGCATGCAGTTAAATCTATATTTTCCAAGTGCAGCACCATTCTATGTAAACTTCAAAATAGTGCCTTGTAAAATATTGAGAATTGTACGAAATTAGTACATAACTGCCAATATTGATAAGTACGTATACCTTTATCAGATGATATCGAAATTTATATAAAAAAACAGCTCCCGTAACTTAAAGAAATATTTAAAATTCAAAAAGGAATTTTATTTTTACCTATTTATTAATACAACAAAGTGCGAATAAACGCACTCGCATTTCTAATTTAATATATACATCTTTTTTACCCGTTTTTTTCTAATATTTATAAGTATCATAACAAAAGAAGATAAGTTGATCGATCATATTGAATCATTCGTGTATGCAATTGATTGTATATTCTTACATGACAATTTTTGATATATTAACATGTTTTTCTTTAGACTAATTTATAAAAATTAGTCAGCTATCGCAATCTAATGATTTTTCGAAATGTGGTATCAAATAACTCGTCTTTTATGTAGACGATGATATATAAACGATAAAGTTATGTGATTTAATATTCATAATGATTATGGTATTAGTTTATGGAATCCTCTGGTATTATTTATTTTAAACGCATTGAGAGTTCTCTTTTAGTACAACCTATATATCTAGTCTTTTTTGATACTTTGATTATAACACCTTATTTATGCAAGATAGTACTCCAGGTAATGTTATCAGTATGCAAGGAAAATGTATCGATATCCAAACGCTACCCAGAAAGTAACCGAATGACCTTTCTCAGCATTGTATTTTTTCGGGTGTACTAAGATCGTAATGATTTCTACCTTACCGGTTTTTAAATTTAACGAATTATATAAGATATAGACTAATTTTTGGGAAAAAATCCCTGTCACCACCTCGATAATTATTTAATTATTACGGGGTTCAAGTTTCATGAAATTCCATCCATAATTTAGACTAAATTTTGAAGATAAAAATCGCTGTGAATTGCAAACTACCACTACATCTTTATGAACAGTCATAAAGATTGTATTAATGATTTTGTTTCGATAAAAGATCGTGTTCTAACATTCTGATACGAATATTTATCAATTATTTGTATCTCTGAAATAATATATTTCATAGTTAAAGCTTCCTGTTTACATGTAAATAAATATCAAAATAATTAAGAATAAAGACCAAATATTAAAAACACTGCTTAGGGAAAGCCGGTTAGAGCCTAGATATCGACGTTTATGGTTTCATACTTCGTTCAATTTTCAAAATTTCAACATTTTTCGAGTTAAGCGCAATTCTCTATAGAGGTATACAGATTTAAGCTCAACCTCCACAATGTTAAAATATTGAAAATTATACGAAAAAAGTGTGAAATCGTAAATATCGGAAACTATACTCGTCCGACTCCTCAAAGAATTTAACTTTTGATGCCTAAGTACCACGAAACGTAAACAATTCACACGTTACGCGACAGAGAACGCTTTACACATATGCGTTTCTTCGTCGCTTACGTATGCTCCAATTTACTCTAAAATAAACTAACTACTTTTTCATACTGGAATTGGGTTCAAATTTTAAAAGTGAATAAAAAGTGATTTGAAATAATTTAACAAAAACCACAATACATTTCTTGTGTATTATAAGTATAGGATACCTATTCCCCTTAAATTAAAAAGAAAATATTTATAAAGGCAAAACTTTATTTTCTTTTATGGTTGTAAATTCTTTTACTTTCCTTCATAAGAAATAAAAAAAGGGAACAAAAAATTGTTCAATCACTCTAATTAAAAGTAACCTATGTTGCACGTCATAGATTGAAAAAAAATAATACTATGTATTTATACTATTTATACATGGATATACATGGACTGTTGGTAAACAGAAAAGGGACTAATTAAAAATTGTTAAAAATTGACACTACAATTGATATTTTATAATAAATCATGAGTAAACTTTTATAGAATAAAATACTTTACTTTGAAGTTCACTGTTCTTTTACTCATTAGAAAATTACTTTCTGAAATATTAAGCGAAATTATTCAGAAACGCAAACAACTTAACAAGGTTATATTAAACAAAAATAACTTATAAGTATACACATTTATTTTAGACAATAAAGATAGAAATATTAATGAACAAAATTAAATTTTACATTCTATCTTAATTTTAACGCGGAATTTACCTTTGCAAGACAGACCAATAATAAACAAAAATAAATAAAATGTTACAGAAAAAATTTAGTAGTTCATTCAAGCTACGTCCAATTACTTAACCAATTAAATAATTTACAAAATAAAAAATAATAATTCAACAGATATCACAACGGACTTGCACACTAACCACGTGATTCTTCTTTGTATGCAATGTAAAGAAATTCAAGAGAATTTTTGAAACTATATTTATATACAATGAACGTATTACAAAGAAATTTATTGAATTTTATATTTTGTTTATCGAAATTTTTAATATTTTTGGTATGTTGCTATAAACACAAAATACATTGACTCCTTTACTTCTTGGAATTGGGTGCACAACGGAAAAAATTTGGAACGCACATAATACCTTCTCAAATTTTATAAATTTAACAAAAATCCGTTTTCAGAAACATAAACAATTATATCAAATTATTTTAAACTCAAGAATTTGAATATCTTTTTAAATATTTAATACAAAGAGAAGCATGCACATATTTTTTACAAAATATTTAATGTTGGGGAAGGATCAAATCTTTACTTGAAAGCCACTTAGTAACAAATAGTCTTACGGTTATCTCATGGGTTTCGTAGAAACCGACAAAAAATGCTGACTTAAAAAATTGTGTATTTTCATATAAAAAATTTGATAATTCAATTTATTAAAATAAAGAAGTGTAAGTACGACATAAAAAAAATACGGCAACGCGTGACAAAAATACTTAAGATAAATATTATGTCAAACCCTTACCTTCGTCAGCGGTGATCAAATATCAGTCAAGAATTAAAATCGTGCTCCTTCTATTAAGACGTCGATCAAATTAAAAACAATTAGATAAAAAAATATCCTCTGGTTTCCAGAATCCAGAGGCTAAAATTATACGAAAGCTGAATCGCCCCTATCGTTTTCCTTCCCCGTCGAGACGCGTTTGCAGCTCTGCCTTTCTTGTAAGTTGCGACTGAACTATCGCGCGCCGACTAACGTGCCTTATGCTAAGCAATAGTGACTAGTTCAATTCTGTGTTTGTGCAAAAAAAAAGTGAAGGTGCCAACGCGGTATGAAGCTGCCTAGCCTATAGGTCAGGGATCGGTATGTGCTGCCACCCTAAAGATAATAGGGCTTATAAGTTATACTGCTTATAGGTACGCTATCTTTTTTTAATACCAATGTATCCTATAGGTTGAGACAAAAAGACAATTTGAAGGTTGAAATTTTTTTAGTTAAATTAAGAAACTTGAACTTTTTTTAGTTATAGTTTACATAATAATAAAATAAAATTTTCAAAATATTTTTAATTGATTATAGGTAGTGATTGAAAATTTATATTTTAAAAAGAGTGCTCTAAACTCTAAAGAGTAATATCTGGACATAGAAAGTAAAAAATGTACAGATTTTTACAATCTTTTTACATTTCTACCTTCTTTACACGACAATCCCTTGTATCCAGATAGAAAGTAAATATTTATTTTAATTATGAAATATTGCATCAATGCCAATATCGCTGCCAACTGTGATTATAATTTATATATTGGATTATAAAATTTAAACAGCGCCGAGCCGTGACTGAGGCGCTGAGGCGACTCCTAGGCTAGATGAGTAAAACTACAGAACGGTATAACTGGTATAAGTTTGATCCCCTTTTATGTGTGTGTACCATGTATATATAATATATATGTATACCTATGCAGTCAGCTATTGATCAAAGCAAGATTGCACGATTCCCGGTGTATTAGCATTTAAATCACAGTAGTTTAAACAAGATTTTTAAGAGAAAAACTTTTTAAAATCAATCAAAATGCTTCAGGATGAAATGAAACGCATCGACGATCAAATGGTCAAAGTGACCGAAACACTTGACAAGACATACCTTCGAAAAATGCAGGTAATTATATATTTTAGGTTAAGTAAAATATCATGTGCAATATATATATATATATATATATATATTCATAAAAAAATTATTAGGTCAATTCTTGTGATGTAGGTACTCATCCTGTATAACAATATAACTTAATTTTTTAACAAAATGTTTGCAACAAAAATATAGAATTGTTTTTTTATACATATTACATTATACAATTTTTTTTATAACTATTCTGGCATCTATTTATACTTATTTAATATGTACGAAACAAATCAATATTTTTTAAGGGTGACATGCACAGATGTGCAGCAACATGCTGTAACGATGAAACGTACAGTTTAGAAAGGGTTCAAAACTGTATACAGAACTGCAATACGCCATTAAATAATGCTCGTAACTATATTGAAGGAGAGTTTGGAAGACTGCAGGCTAGTATTATTATTCAATTTAAATTAATTAATTAAATATTATAATTAATGTTATTATATTTCTTTTTAGGATCGACTTAGAAGATGTGTAATGGATTGTAATGACAATGTAAAAGACAAAATGGGAGTAACTCCAACAGAAAGTGAAGTAAAAAGATATACTGATGAATTTGAAAATTGTGCTTCAAAATGTGTAGACACTTATCTTAATCTTTTGCCAATTTTAGAAACTTCAATGAAAAAAGTCTTTGCTAGTAAAAAGTTTGACTAGTAACAAATTAACTTATTCTGTAAAAGCTGATAGTTTTTTCTAGGGTGCTAAAGATATGTTTTTGATACTTGTAATAATTATTGTACGAGTAATTTAAATGTACATACAGTAACAATTATGATACAGTGAAGAAGTTTAGTTTTTTAAGACTCAAGAATTTAGGATTAAATAAGAACAACTTATGCATGGTCATAATGTTTATTAACTGTTACACTGGGCATCAGTGCCAGTGATTTTTTAACGTAACAAATTTACCATTGCAATTAATACAATTTATTTTACTGTTACAATAGACATGTTGTTTATTGCACGCTTTTCCATGATATAAAACCTTCCCACTGCCGCTTGGTATAAACAATCTGTCAAAATGCATTGCAAAAAATTTGATCTAAAAAAATATGAATCTGCAAATAAATTGGTAAAACGAGAATAATTTAATATACATATAAATATCAACGAAATACATTTCATTTTTCTTATTCGAACTTTCGTCAAAGTAGACTCTTGCAGAATTTTCGTCTCATCAAAGCTAAATGCCTTTCAACACATGCTGCTATCTCTTTTTGGAATATCCATCTTTTTCGTTGCAAAATACATAGAAGGAGAAATATACTTGAAATAATCAACTGATGCCAGCACGTGGTTATTTTTCCATATTTTCTTACATTTTTTTTTTTAATTTTAAAGCGGCGACTTGAGAACCACCGTCGACACGGCATCCTAAATTCCCAAACGTGACTTTTGTCTGTTAACAAAATATCAATCTCGCAATGGAATGATATGAGCTCTTTTGTAATTATCAAATTTTTTAATTGCTATGTTTGTAACCGAAGTTTACAAGTTTTTACAGTTAATAACTGAGAAAAGAAATGAATGTCGATCAAAAAAGTTGCTATGTAGCTTTTCAAATTTTAATCAGTCAGAATTATCGGACTAGATTTTTCATGCCACGTAACTGTACACTTGTTCACTAAATGCTGGTCACGTTTGAGTAGTTTCAGGTGGGCTCGGTAGAAAAGAATCAAAGTTACAAAGAGGATGTAATTCATCGTTATCAAAACACCAAGCTTAGTCAATCAATCGCTCGATATTATCTGAAAAACCATTTTTGTGCATAAAAATCATATGTCTCGCTTAAGATACAAGTTGCCCTGATAGCTTAATCATTTGATATACGCCACACGTTTGTCCAAGCTTGGCGCTGATACGACCGATTGAAAATCCTAAATAGAATCGCGTCTTTTGGTCCTACTCTGGGCTATCATCGATTGTAAATTAGCTCCTCTGATTTCATTGCTTAATTAAATATCATATTTAGTATGAGCGAGCAAACAGAACTGCCAAGAGAGTTCCATCAACTGACTCACTTTGCTATGTCTATGATCACAGAGCGAGGCAGGCGCATTTATAGCTGCTCAAAAGATAGTTAGCATTCTTAGGACCCTAAGAAAGTGCACCGTATTTCCACAATTTTATGCAGAAAGTACTCTTTTATCCTGCAACCTTTCGTTCATTTTCGCTAAGACTTAAGCGTTACATCAATACGAGTAAAGCAGGTGCACTCTACAATTGGACTAATCCTTATGGAGGGAGACGATCCTGCTTGACGCATGTTAACAAGATGGCATAACGAAATTCGCTGCATCGCTCGGTGTTCCATTTATAAACTTGCCTGCTATGGCTCATTCTCAAGAATTGCTCACGACGTAATTGCCCATTCAGATGCATAAATTTGTACTCTCAAAGTTTCCAAGCACTCTTTTTTTTATTTATTTATTTATTTTTTACAGAGTTTCACAATCGAACAGTTTCCTCTTTGAGATTCGTTTAGATAATTTTGCGTGTTACCACTGCAATTACTTGTGAATGTGAGAAACGATTGAAAATCGATAATGTATTTATATATATATGTATGTATATCAATGTTAACAACATTGGGGGAAACCGTTGATGCAGCGAGGCAAGATATTTTACCGTGAACAATTCTTTTTTTTATTTTCAATTAAATAATAACTTTTTAGCCGACCTAGCTAATCTGCGTAAAAAAACTCTTAAACGACTTGAAAGACTACTATAAAAAAGGGTGCGTACTCTTCAATCGGATGGTAAGCGTCTTTGAGGTTGAGAACGTGTGAAAACTGCTAAAAATTTTCATTCGGACACATTTCTGGAGTAAACTAAATATGCGAATCTCGTAAAAAATTCTAAAGAAAATATCTTTTTGGTTAGATTTTATTTAATTTAGTAGTCATCACACGTTCCTTTTGTTTGTTTTATCACGTAATTTTTTGCCACATTCCGTGTTAAGGGCTGCTCGTGTCTGATGTGGTTATTTTGTAATAATAAATAACAAATTTAATACAAATTCTTTTTATAACAAAAAGCCGTAAAACAAGATCAAGTTTCTAGTTAGTTACATTGTTCGCATAATCGTAACGTCGTCAATCCTAATTCAGATGAAGGGTCTTTAGTGCAGTCGAGAGCAATGTAGGGAAAAAAGTATATAAAACAGACACAACATTGCGAGCAGCCCCCTTTCTTTCTTAGTCTGCCAAGTAACGTTTAAAAAAACGCTTAGAACACATTCTCGAATATCGATCCTTGTAGGCGATTGAGAGACAACTCTGTGTCAAATGGTGCTCGCATACATTCGCTCGTTTTATCGCTAAAACCAAGCACACCATGAATTTTCAGCCCACTCATCCGCAGGTGAAGAGATTCTTCTTTTTTTTTCTCTATCTCTCTTCCTTTCTCTCGTTCTCTCTCTTCTTAGTCTAAATGTGTCTTCTCTCACTGAACAAGTGATCTCATCGCCCATAATAGTCAGGAATATCCTCTTTACAGTAGCTTATCTATACTCGAATTTTTTTAATACTGAGCAGTCCATTTTTTTTTAGTCTTTTCTACAAAAGTGACTCAAGGTTTTTCACAGGAATAAGAAAAATTCGTGGACGCATAAACTGACCGTCGCACGGAAACAAGGCCGTGAGACGTTTTCTCAGCTGCGGAAACGAAGGAAACGTTTCGGGAAGTCATTGGGGGATGGGAAAGTTACAGGGATAACGACGGGGATAAAGAAAAATTAAAAAAAAAGAAAAAAAACTTTTGTCTAAGATGCGAGAGAATGAGGGGGCGATCATTCGTCACGGTCTTGTTTCGGCTCGTCGACAGGCGGCTTGTGCACTAAGACGCCTTCTTCACTGATAAATGGCCTCTCTACAAAGATATAGTACCCAACGGGAAAAAGTATAGACTTTGGAGACAGTCGAATTTTTTTTTTTTCTGTTTTGCCTATACGGATCTCAACAACAATGCCTTAGCTTCTTAATTTCTTTCTTTTCGTGTTACAGCTTCGACTTTTCTCGCTCTGCCTTGCGATATGATTTACCAAAATGTATAACCACCCTCTGTTGCCCCTCCCAAGAACGAACCCTTCTTTTGCGAGAGAGCGACACTATGACCCGCCATAGCAGCCAGCTGAGCAGCGTTCGCGGCGACGCCGGGTGGAGGTGGAGGCAGGACGGGTTGCGATATTCCGTCGAATCTTGCGCCGTCGAAGCCGTTCTGCTTTGGGAGAAAAATTATTAATTAGTTTTTACTTCCTCGCTTAGTTTCATCGGTGCGTCTATTTTCGAGGAAGATTTTCATTTCTTTAATCGCAAACGAAAGATTATCATTCACCAATGTCATGGATTATTTATTTCAAAATTATTAAATTTGATCGATAGAATTATTAAACAAAAAAGATTGCATGTTTCATGAAATGGGGTTGAACACTACTTTTATTTGTCAAGGTATGACTAGTGATACATTCAACGATGATGTAATAAAAATAAAAATTATCTTGAAATAATTATATAATTTGGTGCTATTTGAGAGACATTTGTTACAACAGTATATATAAAGTTGTAATTTAGTGATCATTTTAAATTAATACGAAAAAAAATTATAAATATTGCAAGGAAAGAAACATCACATACCTAAGTCATACCCCATTGTATTTTTCAAAGTATAAGCTTAAAAAACGTAAAAAAAAAAAAAAAAAAAATTTAATAGAAAAAACTTACGGATACCATAATTGTTGGCCTAACTGGAGCAGGCTGCATAGCAGTAGGATAATATGCTGCAGCTGCAGCTAATGGTGGATAATACTGTAGTGGTCCATAGGCTGTAGGATATCCTGCCAAGTATCCTCCCGGATAACCTTGTCCATACATTGGTTGGTACATCTAAAGTTACAAGTGAATAACGTTGATCGTTTAATTTCGAATTTTCAATTAACCAATGACATTAATGCTGTTCTAATGAAATGTGTTTACCATCGGATGTGTAAGAGTTTGATCATATGTAGGCGGTGGTGGTCCCTGGGTATACAATTGAGGCTGGTTCGGAAAGACATATGGCGAGGCTCCCGGAACTATTGAAGAATGTACCAAGTTAGTTATATGAGGGATATTATTGAAAAGGGGAAATTTAGATTTTTCGAATATTTCAGAAACTAGCGACCAATTCGTCATAAAGCAGTTTAGGTCGTTTATTATACGAGCTGTTAGGCGTTACACGTTAAGCGAGAGGTACCAAATCTGCAGGATTAAGCCGTTTATTGTTTAACGATCGCAGGATTCGACCGCGGAGTTTTCCGTATTTAGTTCAGGTAGAAATGTCTGTCCTTAATTTTTTCCCTTAAAATGCTTTATTGACGATTAGGCCGATAGTTCCAGAGTTGTGTCTTTACAATTGTACTGACCGCCATACGCGGCTGGCTGTGCCTGGGCTGGGACAAAGCCAGTTGGTGGATGAGGAGCCACTGGATACGCTGTAACACAATTCAACATTATTGTAAAATACCGTCTAAAAAGTGGTTGAAGTTTGATCTAAGCCAACGGTACATAGTACCACAGCCCAAAGATAATGCACTTTACATATCCACAACAAAATGTCTCGTTGATATATAAAGTGTTTCTGATGCCTTAAACGATTAAGTATGTCCAACTACTTTTCGTAAACGTTTGTAAAAAAAATCAAGACATTCCATACTTAAAACTATTCTGTAAAAAAATATATAGGACGATCTAAAAGTAGTATATATATATATATATATAAGGTGTACACAATTATGTTGGACATAGTAAACGGTTTCAGGCTGAAAATGGTACTCCCACACCCAAGTATATTTTACACATGACATACACCGTTTTGATCAAGATACTAATTGAAGCTCAAACAATGTTAGTCACTAAATAATGGTGAAATGAAATATAACTGAAAGAACGGTATATATTGCCCACTCAGCACCGCCCGAGTCTACAATTTGTAATAAACTCCTCGATCTGAGTAAGTCTCTTGAATCTAATTTGTGCCTTCATTTCCGACAGTTAAATCAACATTCCTACGACTTTCCATTAATGTAAACACGACTGATGCGAGTTGGGCTATGGTATCAAAGTGCACTATTTACCTTCGAAATATAATATATATATATATATATAAAGTATATTTCATTACAGAAAAAAAAACCTTATGCATAGGTACATATAAGTCCTTTTTTTTTGTTTTTGTTTTTGTTTTTGTTTTTTTTTCTTAACATATTGTGTGATTTGAACATAGCATGAGTTCCATCATAAAGGAGATTCAGAGATCGAAGGCATACAGACACATTTAACGTGAGTCAATCTCGAGAATAATTTTTGGTTATTAATATTCATTCCATAGCATAAGAACATTCAGTTAATTGTAAATAAAATTAATCCATAACAATTAGGTGAGAGAAAAAAAAAAGTAGGAAAACCATTCTTATGTATTGACTCTCGCTTGTTCCACCTACCTTTTTACTTCTAAAACTAAGGCACAATACGAAACCGATATCAAAGCAAATAGCGTTACGCAATCAAGGTAAAAGCCAAATACATTCGTCTAAACAATCAAACCTGAGAGAAAGTAGCAAGTATACAAATTCGCCAAAGTCTATTTATACATATGTATTTAGTTAGTGGTTGAGTAAATTGTTGAGATTACTTGGGTTATATTATACGTTTAAGGCACAATTAATAATAGCATTCCGAAGCGTAGCTTTCGTTTACTCTTAGGTTTGATTGAAGTGAAAAAGGAATAATAAAACTGAGCTAAAATAAAGCCATATGTAAGAAAGATAATGATTGATTTTTAAAAAATGATGATAAAAACAAGCTAATTAACGTATATATTAGGTGGTACGTTTCTTTAACCAGACGAAAGTTCAATTTGATTCAAGAGATTGACCGAGAAGTTGTGTTCGAGCGGTGAATGTGTAATTTATACAATGAGTACAGTGGTACGATGAATATGTATAATATATAAGTATATATATCAAGTTCCACACATTCAAAAAGTCGTGACAAGATTCGGCAAACCACAAATTTCTGCAAATATCCAATAAATAAAGATCAAACATGATTAAAAGTCCTCGTATTTGCGTGGTATATAATCATTGGTAGGTAGCTTGTATTGCCGATAATGCCGTGTGTGTAATAATAATCTGCGAGCTTTATTTCATTTTTAGCATCAACGTTTAGACTAACTAAACGTTCTAAACGTTCGATTTATTTTCTTTTTTTTTTTCATTTTATTTTACCTCACTACATCAATAGAATACAAACTACCTAAGGTTTTAATCGACTATAAATTATACACCGTACTGTAGCAATGTAGGTACGCAAAGTCAATATGTACTTCCTTATGCTTTTTTTTTGTTACTTTCACAAGTTATTAATTTTAGTATACGTGAAAATAGGAGTAAAAAACCACAATCTTTATAGCAAGCATTTACAATTTTAGTAAGTGACCAATCATAATCTTTATTTGCGTACAATATTTGCTAACGTCCAGTAGCGGTGGATGGACATGTTGTATTCTAACATGGATGTCAGCCCACACCAAATTGTCCATAATTACTGAACCCACATACACTGACAAGAATCGATGTAGAGTTGGTATAAAATTTATTGCATTTATAGAGAAACAAAGAAACTCCATTTGGAGTGAAGTTGCGACAAATCTTGATAAAGTGATAATAAAGGTTTGAAAAAGGTAAATAAGTGAATTGAATTAATTTTAAAAAAACGCACTCGATTCTTGTAACAAAATAGTGCTCAGCATGTAAGATTATGTGTCAGTGCCACGGTGCAAACAATCATCGAATTCAATAACGATGGATTATAATTAAATTACTAATTTGACGTTACTGAACAAGTGAAAATTTCCCTGCCTCCAAATGGTCCCATAAGCATTCGACCTAGTTTGCTTCCGAGCCAGATTTATAAGTAGCCGTTTTTACTAAACAGTATATTCGTAACAGAGATTAAAATTAGTATTAGACAAATTCTGATGAACTTCACAAAGCTAAGAAGTTATACATTCATCCATTTTGCTAAAGATGGGAATGTATCGAAATGCTTCGGTGGAACACTTGCTTGTCTTCAAAGTGCATAAAGCGATCAAGGTATAATTCTTTACTATTCCAGTTCATTAATTTCAATGAGAAAATATTATTTCTTTTCTTTTTCTATTGTTACACTCTAACTTGAATAAGTTGTTTGTTTGAATAAGAAATACACTATAAAGTCCTTATTATCGCTCGACTATCACTGCGAAGACTTCCTGATACATTTCGCAGATTTCATCAATTTTATAAAACGCTATTATAATTAAGCTCACTATTAACAGTATACACGTTTTAATACATGCCCATGCACGTGCCAAGTCAAAGTGCACGAGAAATTCCTATAATGCCGAATTTTATTATTTTTCAAGAGCGATAACTAAGTAGAGAAAGGACCTTTCTCTCCAGACTTGTACAAAAACTATACAATTCTGCAATTGAAAATCAATGATTTGAAAAAATTTGTGATTTTAATTTGACAATGTATCACTTTTTAGAAATTTCTCAATATTATTAGTAACAGAAACTGTACAAAATTTTACTGAAAAGATATGTCCGATCTCTCTTTATAACCGACTTTTAGAGCAAATTTTATCAACTTCAACTTAATAGTAATTTCATGCATTTGAAGAAGCTTGTGATAAAAAGAGACTGGGATAAAATAGTGCAAAAAATTTAATAACACATAATAACATGCAAAATAACATTATTAAATTGTACTAAATAAATGCAAACATCTTTTCATCTTAATGTCTCAACTTACTATAACATAGTTTTATAAATCAATTTTTTTGTTGATTATTAAACCCGAAAGGTAATTCAAGTTGATAAATTATCTTTATAATTGGATTGACAAAAGCTGTTTGCAATCTGTAAAAATATATTTAATAGTTAACATGCAAACTAAAATTTAATTTATTAAAACAATTAAAGTATATCTATACATAAATAAAGTGTTCAAATAAATTTTTAAACGTAATTTCATGTTTTTAATTTTACTCTGAGAACGATAATCTACAATTCATTGCAACAATAGGCTTTTAAATTAAAGTAATGATATTACGTTTTTAATCATAAAAAAGATGCTAAAACAAAATCGGAAAGTACTAATTCTAACAAATAGAAAAACCAATCCATCTACTAACTCTAAAAAAATTTTTTTTTTTAATTATAAGTTCATGCAGAATCTTGACCACAAGTTTCTACTCTTCGTCCTTTACTATTATCAAAAATATTTATTAAAGTCTTAGTTAAATTGACAAATCAATCAATTATGTTCGAAAAATCTTTAAAAATAATTTACAAGGAAACTTATGGCCACTGAGAAAGCACATGCACTATTGTTAAAAGTGAGCTACCGAGTTACTATTGAGTAGAAGTATTATAAATACGCCGAGCTTAGATACAGCATTCGTGTCCACCCTGCTGATTTGTTATCACTGCTCGTGTACAGTTTTCTATAAATTATAAAGAAAATGTGTTTCCATTAAGAATTATTAAAAATTATTAAGATTTTCATTTGCAAAAGGTATTAGTTTAAGAATAAAATAATGGAAATCTGTACACCAGCAGGACAAGTGGGTGTTAAAAAAAGGAACAAAGTAAGCAATCAGCCAATACCACGGTTTCAGTACAAAATATCGATACACCCAGATCAATATCTTACGTTCATATTGATTTGGATATATAGCAGCCGACGTCTCCAATTCAAAAAGTATAGCCGATATTAGACATTTTCCAAAACTTAAAAGACAGGGTAGTGCCTAAATTAACTTTACGTAGAAAACTTTCTAGAGCAATGTATTAATAAATACTATGATACTCGAAGTAACAATATCTTTTATTCTAACGCAGATCATTTATTAAGTTGACACGCCGGCGTATACTTTTGACAAATAGACATCGCTACTTATAGTAGATTTAAATTCATTCAACTTCCCGATCCATTTTACAGCCAGCCCTGCAATTACTCTACTGAGGCATGCCTGAAAAAATCAGGAAAGAAGCATTAGAGGATAATGGGTCAGGCATTACAAACCCGACGATTGCCTGCTTATGAAAGGAGATTTTGATCCGATATATACTTATACAATGGAGTTATTTGCTCAAGTGCAAAGCTCCAAAATTTCAAACTCTTCACCCTCGAGTATCTTTTTTATCTAACACTTTTTGAATCGGGAGGCGAACGGTGCACTTTTTTTTTTCATATATATATATAATTAAGTATATATATGTATTTATGTTTGGTATAATTAAACACGTAGTGATTTAAGGTAATATATAGAGAAGCTAAGATTAGATACGTGGCTTAGGCTGCGCGAGTTCCGGTCTCCTAGGCTCCACCTACTGACTTGGATCAAATCGTCTTTGATATGTCTTTGGTCCGCTGCAAACATATTGACAGCCACAACTGTAGGAACTATCCTCACTTTGGTGATTACCGTCAGTTGACAGTACGATTATAATATTGAACCCACAATTAAGCAGTCTATTGCAAGTTTTTATTCGCTAATCTGCTTGATCGCTTAACTTACTTTTTGTACCAGTCTTACAACTATGCTTTGCTTTCTTATCAATTTCTTAATTCTAAATATGCGGAAGCAAGGTTGGAAGGCATAAACACATCAGTTACATAATCTTTGTTTGTAGATTTGGCTAAGTATAACGAGAAAACTGACGCATCTTAAGTCTATATGTTTGTATAAAAAAAAAAGATATACTTAAACGATAAAAGAATAGGATACTATAAAATAAAACTTTATTGGATATTCATAAAATCATAGTATTTTATTCTTATTTATTTGTACATTTGAATCTTAGCTATTAGCATAATGCTCCGAAATTTGATGCATCAATGCATCAGACTTTCATAAACATTAAAGTTACTTAAATAAATTTTAATTTTGCACTGTCTTTTCTAATTTAAAGAAATTTAATAATATCATAATGGCTGTTGTATAAACATAGTCAATAAATCAAATGGATGTGGATGTCCCTTCAACGGAGTAGACATAAAAAATATCTTGAAATTTATATAACATAATAAATAATTTTGTTTAATTTTAAATATTTATCGTGAATTTCGTTGCTTTTAAAATACAAATTTAATAAGTTATAAACAAAAATTCGAAGCATGATTCATGTAATTAAAGTTAAATGCATGTGTAAAAAAATCGATTCTGTTCTCGATTCAGTTGGTTAAGAAAACAATAAATTTGCCACAAGCATCGTCCATTGATTTATCGCATTTTTTTAATCCAACAAGATTGCACAGCGAAGAGTATCCGCGCGCGCATAAACAGCCTGAGTTCAACCCTGTCTAACCTAACCTACGATGAAGCCCTCTGGTTATCGAGCTTTTCTCTGTCGCACACTACACTCGCGTTCTCTCTCGCCCATACGTTCTCCTTTCTCTCTCCCTCACCCCCTCATTCTCCATCAGCATAATATGCGCGTACACTGTCTTTCTCTATTATATAGATATATAGGTATATATATACATATATATATATATCTTGCTCGTTATACCACGCAGTCGTAACAGAGCCTAATATCATTATTATTATTGTATATGCTAAAAGGAGTCCAGCAGATATACACATCGCATCAATACATATACCGCGCGAACAAAGAGGAAACGCAGATATTACGTTCTGTCCCTTCTAGTACCCAAAAAACTATGTATAGGTACATGTAGAGAAAAGAAATTAAAAAGTAAAAAGGGATTGGGACATCGTGGGGCTTACGAATTAAAAGGCGTATCGCCCTTTCCTCGAACTCTGTTTCATTCTTCGTCTTTCTCCCCTTTTTAATATTATAATCATTCTGTCGTCCGCTCTGGAATCTTTCGTAAGCGCATTTGCGGAGGCCATTTTGTTTACACACTCGCACAGTGTTGGTGCAGGTTGGTGCGGAACGAGGAAGCGGAGCAAGAGAGACAGAGGGAGAGGAAACGAAGCAGAGGGAGTGGAGAGCGCGTGTGTGAGAGAGAGAGAGAGAGAGAGAGAGAGAGAGCAAGATACACAGAGGAGAGAACGACGGTATTGATTCATCTGTCAAGCGTAGGAAATTCGCACATTTATTTTTCTTCCTATAGAGAGCCGCAGCCGTACGCGCGCGCGCGCGCGCGTGCAAACTAGAATTGCACGCACGAGGAAACGATGTATTTTTTCGTTGGCTCAACTTTAAGGCGTTCGAATCTGAGGACTCCGCCGAGTTTAGAATAGGAATGAAAAGTTGCGATGAACTGGAGGGGAAATATGTAAAAATGGAGGAGGAAGGAAGGACGAGGAAAAAAGATGGTCGGGACCCCGAAGAATTTATAGGACCACGACGGTAAAGCAAAAAAAATTTCACTCAATCGTCGCTCCAAGAGCAGCGAATTTATGGCGGAAATGGCTAGATTCCACGATTCCATAGACGCGTAGTGTGCGACGCCTCGTTGGAAAACCCTTTCAGTAAAAAAAAAAAGAAACTTGAGAAACAGAGCGGACGAAAAGAGGAGAGAGCGAGAGACCGAGGGCAGACAGACACGTCCTTCATCGTTTAGTTCATTCTCGTATACATCGGAGAACCAAAAAGAGAAACAAAAATTAGAAAAAAAAAAGGAACTTAGAAAGATAGAAAACAAGGTATATCGAATCTTTTTGTGTGTAATTAAACTGTCTAAGCTCAGAGGCCTATATTATTGTATATAAAATAGAGGAAGGTGGCGAAAAGCGCCTGTCGTAGGTGTGCGATTGACTCGCATGGGTCTTTCATAGTTACCTTTCTTGTCGGTCATTATTGCTTACACAACCCGCTCGCGCGCGCGTCAATACACACAAGACGTAGATTTATTAAAATTTAATCGTTCGTTTATGGTCGCTCGTCGGCGAGTCGATGCGACGGGGCTCTGAAACAAGATCAGACGCGCACTTTCAACAACAATGGAGATTTTCACGGCTTTTTTCTTTTTTCTCTTTGAGTGGAGCTACTACGCGGACACTTGGGTGCGCACATAGATCGAGAGACACAGAGAGAGACGCAGAGGATGCGAGTAGGGGACGTCGGCGGTGGCGGCGGTGGTGGCAGCGGCAGCTATGCAGAGTAGCAGCAGCGCCCGAGAAGAGGATAATAACTAACAGCGGTGATGACGACGAGGGGGGCCTTTCTAAGATACGCCAGAAAATCGCCTCGCAGCTATTATGATATATACTCAATTATTATCTCTTCTCCGCGCGCGCTCTAATTCACACGTACACACGCGCCTTCTCGCTCGCACACACCCTAAAGTTTTATACGTCGTGGCTCGACCTCTTTTCTATTTTAAATATGCTGTAGCCCTTTTGCTCTTTTTCTTTCTATATATCTCTCTATGTATCTCTCTTTCCAGTACGACGCCTGAATTTACGATTATATATTTTCAGGTGAAAAGCAAACGTGAGACTAGCGGACTGCACAGATCGAAGCTGCGCGACACTTGCCGGACTGACATTACACTAGCGCTTTCTGGATATTCGGAACTCTCTTTCGCTCTTTCTTCCGCCCCTCTCCTCTCGACCTCTGCGCTGTGCGACAGCACTCTTCCGAGAGAGAGAAAGAGAGAACAACTCGTCAAGCTCACGTTACTAGGCGAGCACGTTCGATCGTCATTTCTGGTCACATTACCCTACCCTCTTTCCCTTAACATTTTGAATGGCCATTATCCAGAATTTCGTTTTTATTGTCAACTTTGCAAAATCACTCGAATAGCCTCCTTCCTACTACTCTTACGTATATTTTTTACAATACTATCCTTAAGGATTTGTGTGCATATATCGTGTAAAAGATTCAACAACAGCCAATAAAGAGTGTGGCAAAATTGAAAATCCAGGAAAACATCAAACAATGCAAGAAATAGGAGAATTCGAGCGAAAATTCAGCCATCGGAGCTTCAGCTTTCCAAAATGGCACAGAGTACAGACGAGCATGACAACAGCAGCTGACTGTCACGGACCCGGTAAGCATAACAGGCGTAGACTCGCTCGCTAGCACTTGGCTGGGTCCTTGCGCTTTATCGAGCGTCGATGGCACTGCGCACATCCCCTGTCTCTTCTCCCTCGGTTTCATTTCGCGGATCTGCTCGCTTTTTCTCTGTCTTCGTCTCGCTCGCAGTGTGTATATATATAGGTGTATATAAGCATTATTCTCGTGCTGTCCTCGTCTGGCCTCTCGGTCGTGCATCAGTGTCCCAAGCGGCGGCCTCGACCCCCGTGCGCTTTTTTTCTCTTCTCTCCCATGTTCTCTGGGATCGCACACGAACAGGAGGAGAGGTGGGGAGGGGGGCATATGGCAGCTCTAACCAATGGCAAGGCTCCCTTTCGGTCGTCTGTGCTTACAGATGTATATATATGTATACCTATCGCGTAGGCCTAGAATTAGTATCTATATGTAATGTACGTACACTATGCATACGTAACATGCGAGCCGGGTTGGGCCCGCTTAGACCGTTGGCAGATGCTGCTGCTGCACCATTCGTCTGCGATTGTAATGTGTGTGCAGTGCACCTGTTTATTTCGGGGAAACGGAGAAAAATCTGTCCCGGGAGAACTGCGGTCTTATGGAAAATGATACGCGTACTCCGAGGGGGATCATAGGGAGTACCGACGAGTGACGACGGCGACGAGCCGAAGAGCTGGAAGTTCTATATCTGGTGGAAAAACGCAGCTTGCGATTTGCGGTCTTGAAGAGAGACGCTTGCAGTTTTTCAGGGCAGCGACATCTATAACAATACGAGCGTCCTAGGATACTAGAAAATGGAAAACTCATATATGAATACGATTTTCGGTCTCTCGATTACGTCACCTTTCGTAAATTCTAATACTTGACAGAATTTCTTGTTTTGCAATGTAAATTAACATAAGATTTCAAAATTGACAAGTATTTTCTGCGAATATGAAATTAAACAGAATCGTCCTACATAGTCCATCGCATAAATAAATAAATTGATACAAAGTCAAGAATCAAAATGATATAGTAAGATTTAGATATTAAAATAAAACTATATGCGTATAAACAAAGCTTATTTATAACGGTAGAAATTAACAATGAATTACATTGACAGAAAGCCCTTATTGATTTTTCAGGAAATCAATAACGCCAAAGCTGCGATACATCTTCAGAACTACATACCTATACAAATCGCAAAGTATATAGTTAATGTGTGGTATTATTATTATTTATTATATTGATTTCTCTAAAAATACAATATTTTTTTTAATTCCATTATTGCCATAATTCTATTATATTATTACATTCAATAATCTTTTAAATTTGGAATTAGGTAGTTCATATGTCAGAATAATTGTTAATATTAATTTTTTATTTTCAAAAAAATTTATTCAAAAAGGTTAATTTATTATTATGTTTCAAATAGTAGTTGTTATTACGTCATGTTAAGAGTACTTATGTGCTATAGTCCTATCTTGCCAATATTCCAGTAAAAAAATACTTCGTTTTATACAAAATAAAGACATCATTGTACTTCCTTGGGCCATAATTTACCATTTCACAAAGATTGAAACCGATATTTAAAGACTGCCGACAATGGCATGCCCACAAAAATTTCACGTTTCAGCGGACGATCCAGAAGCTTTGTGGAAATACCATTTCCTTTAAATATCTGCTTGAAACGTTGTGTAATGGTATAAGATTATTACCCAAGGAACTACAACGATGTGCTCAGTTTGCATAAATCCATCCAGTTTTTTCCTAAAAGAAAAATAGCGTAACATCGGTAAGACAAAAGGACTACCCATTCCTAGAAAATTGTAAATAATGAACTGCAAAGAACAATGTATAAAAATTGTCTTTGTATTATTTGTAAATTCAATACACAAATAATACAATAATAATACTTAATTATATTTGCTTATTATTATTGTTTTGGCAAGTCTATGTTGTTCAGAAAAGAAACAATTTCATAATGCATAAAGAATAATATATTCTTCAAATAATCTTTTTTTCTTAATCCTTTCTCATAAAAATAATTTTACTAAAATATAAGACAAACATAATAGTTCATTCCTGAGTAGTCACTGATGCATTGACATTATAACAGTCATGTACGAAATCGATGATTTTACGATCTTAAAAAGAAAAAAAATTATTAGGTACTTTTAAAAAATAGCAGTCTAAACAATAATATTATTTACCATTCCAAAATTTTCCATGTTAAGTATAAATAAACCTCCAGCAGTAAACTGAGAAGGTGTCAAACTTCTCAACATAATAAAATTGACTAAATTTCTGCTTTTCAAAGATATATTGTACCATTCACTAAAATACCTGAATAAAAGTTGGTATAGTTATAAATCCAAAGCTCTAAGGAAGCAATTGGAATGAGCAAGCAGGAAAAAGTAGCTGTGAATTTTATTTATTCCACATTATTTTCAAAATTGTTAGCCAATCCGCCTTAAGGAGGTTCTATCGGTACGTAGGAAATCAAGTACGTAATTCGCTGGATACATAACCTTAGCGTAAATTGACTTTTTAAAAGAAAAATATCCTTTAACTCTTTAACAAACCCATGAAATTTTTCAAGGTTCTATATATTGTTTATTAATTTTTCTATCACTGCAATTTTTTTCAAGAAAATCTAAATGTTACTTAATTTAATATCGCGATAATAAAATAACTCCCCATAAGAGACAATGCTAAAATTGAAAGAATAGGATACAGTAACTTTTTTAGGCCTTTATCCACGAACCTGTTAATTTTCGTTAAAATCTCAATGTTAGATCCGTTATCCGTAGAACCTCTTTAAGTTACTAAGTTAATTTTATTCGATACTGCATTTCATTAAAATTAAATCTCCAGAACTTAAAACTTAATCTATTATTTCTTTCAAAGTTTTATAATGTTCCTTCCATGTTTTAGCACACTTTGATTACTCATTTCAAAACTTAAGAAAAAATTCGATCTTATTTTATAGTATTATTTATTTTAAATTAAAGTTATATATATATATATGACTTAAAGTTATTCAATAAAAAAAAACAATTTAAGGAATAATTAATCGAACAGATAGATTAAAACCATACATTTAATCAATATTTGCCAAGAGAAATGAAAATTTTAATAATTGAGGAATGAACTTTAGCAGATGAGATGTTCTTTCTTGTCCCAATTTACCATAAAACTAGCAATATTTATGTACACAAAATTCGATTCAATAATCAGGAAATACTCTTAAACAATTTTGTAGACAAAAGAAATGATTTTGCAATCTTTTGATGGTTAAATAAAAATATACTTATTTTGCGGGCAATTGATTATTTTGCGATATTCCATAAATAAAAAGTTCGTAACCGACTTACGCAGCTGAGAATACACTGCAACTCATGTCATGGATTTTTTGTCCTGGAATACTATTGAACAACAAATGGAAAACGAAGCCTCCGTAAATAACAGTCATTCTAATCATTTCTTTCATATCTCCTATATGCAAAACTATCTGCAGGTTACATAGTTATTATTATTATTATTCCCATCACTATAGCCCGGCGTTATATTTTTTACTTACATCAACTGCACAAAAGGTAATAGCCATCAAATTTAATCCTAACACTGGTAAGTATACGAAAGCATAAGTTTGGTCCATTAGATCAGCAAATCTAGCATAGAATATAGGTTTATTAAACAAGTTTTTTAGTCTATAATATGATGAATTTTGTAATATATTGAATGTGTTGTGTTTAATAACAGATTAATGTGCGTGATTAAGTAGAAAAATTTTTTTTTCCGATATAAATAAAATATTGATAGACAAATCATAGGTGTTTAAAATGTTAAAGAGTTAAAGTATTGTCAAAGCACGATAAAGAATGACTGGGTTAAAAAATTATGTTTAGCATTATGTAATTGATTAGTGTTAACAAGCTATGAAGGGCATAATTTATAAAAGAAAACTGAGGTTTTATCATTTATTCTCGTGGGTGTTTGAAAGAGGATCTAATAACACCATTGAAGAATGTATAAGTTTCTGTGAGTATAGCGGATTTTTTTGAGGATTATTTCTTTTGTTATTGTTGTTACGCACTATAGAGTTAATAAAGTGGTTATAAAATACAGATTTCTCGAAAGGCTTTGAATTGAAAATAGCTCTTTGCGTTACATTCATTAACAGTATCTTTTAATCTTACATGCATTTATAAATTTAATCTCAATCAAAGAATTTTAGTACTTTCGAAAATTTAGGTCGGTTCAAGAAACTAAAATAGATTCAACCAATTACATTTCTATAGCTAAAGAAATTTTTTCTTAAAAGTATAATAGTTAAGTATAATTTTATAAATATATACATATATATAGGTACAAGATATGTATTGGTCTCGGCATGTGTATTTAAATTTGAATTATCATTGAAATCATTGTAATTGCATGTAATATTTTTGTTGAAGACCTCCAAACTTTCTTGTTTAGTTTTATTTTTATAATGATTAAAATGTACCTAATTAAAAGTAATAAATTAAAGTGTTAATCCGGATCTTGCATGAATTTATTTATTTCATATTTAAATAGTTCGTATAAACGAAATTGACTCCTGCTTCTTCTTTTTCCTGTGATGTGAATCCTGTGACTTCACGGTTGTAACATTACAGCATATATCTATACATATAAAAAATATAAGCTTGGAACCATTAAAACTTTTTAAAATAACGCTTTTTCAAAAAAGAAAAACACGTTTTTTTTGCATAATCTACTATCTATTATGTAAATATTAAATAAAAAAGTTATGCAAGATCCCAATTACTGTACATATATATACATACGCCAGAGACTCTTGGTGTAAGACTATAGCTTTGCTTAATTGCTCATGTACTATTTCACTTTTCTTTGCCATATGACAATCATGTTGGTTTTTCGCAGCACTTTGTAGACGATGGCTGGAATTAATACTATTGATTATTATATAGGTATAATTATTAGGATTAAAAACAGTAATTGAAATAAATGAGGCGAAAACTTATTATAATATTTATTGAGGTCAACAAAAATGTATAATATAGAAGATTTCATCTACTATGTATTATACTCATCCTTTATACATACAAGCTTTTCAACAACATTGCTTTTATTTATTAGCTTGCCATGTAAAAACTAACAACAATAACTGACAATCACGGTATATTCGCAAAATTGTTATTGTACTTAAATATAAAAAGAATGAACAAACTTTGAAATCCTGTATATGTAGTTTAAGCAGTTATTAATCCACTTTTAAATGCCTATATGAATACAGAGTATTTAAAGCAACGATTTTTATGGAGAAATGTTATTTTCTCAAGGGAAGTATATTTCAGATACACCTTCAAGATTCGATTTTGCAGAAAATTTGTTTTTAAATGCCTCACTACTTAAAGTTCTAAGCTTGAATTCTCAAGGCTGCTGAATCGATTCTACAACAATAACACCTGGGTTACTGTAAAATGACATGCACTTTATTTCATAAAATACCAATTCTTATATTTATATGTAAGCACAATATTTCATGTGCAAAGCTTAAGTTTTTACTAATATAGAATAAATATTATGGAACGTAGAATATATCGTCGGGTAAGAGGAAGAAGTCGCTATCTCAGCGGAGCGCCACAAGACCCATGATCTCGGCCGAGCGATTAAAAACATGTTTCCTCAATTTTGGATTGACATTATTTACACAAGTTTTATAACTTTATCGATTTAAAGACAAATTTTATATAGGCTGTAACGGGGTAATGGTGGTCACTGGGTAATTATGATCACCCTTATTTTATGAAATATAAACGCTGGCACGTCTTGATTTTAGCACTATATCAAAGTTAATATAATTATCAACTATTTCTACGTTCAAGTAATATTTAAAGTTTATTTAATAAGTCTTTATGTATAAAAAAACGTTTTTGCATGATTTTCATGTAAGAAATGCCATCTCGTAAATAAGCTTTAAACATAGTATTACAGTATTCAATAACTTTGGCTTTGGTTTTGTAATAATCTAGACGATTCAACACATGAAATTGACCCAAAAAATTATTCATAATGTTGTTATATTGTTCGCAGATTTACATTTAACGAGGCTTGTCGATTTGGGGTAATGGTAGTCGCAATGCTTTTCTTATGGAACAGGGCCTGTTAAAGAGGTTACGACGCGCCTCCCGTCAGAGCATCTTGCAAACGCATTTAAAGTTTAACAAAGGCACTAAGTTAACGGTTACAGTACAAAATCAAAAGTAATGACATTAAGGAGTGCATATTTATTCTGGTATTACATCGCAACATAAGTTAGTTTTATTACAAGAAGCAAATGTATGCAGTGACTAGCATTACCCCATGCCCTGACCATATTGACCCCACAAATTTGTGCTTTCTTAGCATCTGGCAATTTTTTTATTTAACCTCAGAAATAAATTATTTGCAATATTAGTCAATGTTACATAATGGATAGTTAAAGTACATACTTCAAATTAACAGCACACATTTTAAGATACATAAAAATATATTTTGGAATAAAAGTATGAGCGTTCAAAGCTGAAGTGATCACCATTGCCCTGTTCTTCCCTAACTGGTTTCTAAATTTGAAAATGTGAAGATTTGACGTATTAATGAGTGAAAATCTAATTTTCACATATGAATAAGTGAAACGAGTGTGAATTTATCACTCGTTTCACAGGTGAAAATTTTATATTTATTAGAAATTGAATATTCACTGATTATTAATGTGAAATTTCCATTTATATAAAGTGCATTTCCACATATCGAAAAAGTGATAATTTTTCTAATGTGAATATTTACTTTATCAATGTGGAGGAGTTATGATATTTTCAATAAATGAATAAGTATTTACTTCCAATAAGTGGTTTTTCACTGTTTTAAATTTAGGGAGTGAGCTAAAAAAAATTGCAATTATATATAATGGTTCATCCTACATAGAAAAGAACCTTATAATTACTAGGCACTGAATTACTAATTTATGTTTTTTTGTCTATGTTTTAATCCGCCGAGATAGCGCCTTGTGTGGTGCTCTGCTAAGATAGTAGCTTTTTCCTCCTACGACGATATACATTCTTGTAAAATATTTTGAATAATATAAATTAATAAGTTTATGATACACTTTTAAACAAATATTAACATTATTCTTCAACATGTAATATTCAAACTTCATTAGCCATTACATTAGTTTTGGGTCAAAGTACAATAGAAAGACGTTTTTAACAATTCGGGCGGGAAACTCGACTTTTTAGTGCCTGTTTTCCGGGTCAGACCGCTGTATTTCTGCCCCCTTGCCGAAGCGGGCGTTACGCTTCCGGTACGTTAAAAAACCATATAGGCTAGACGGTCGAAGGTGCTTCTCCATATTCGTTTTTTGTCACCTGAACAAATCGAATTAAATCTATTTTTCAATACAGTATAGGTACCATAAGTAGATCATAAGGATGCAAGTGACCCCGCATGTAATCATTGAGTTCTGTTTACTGTCTGGTATTGCAGTATCTTACAGTCATCGTGCCTTGATGTAAAGTTTCTTCAATGAAAAAGTTTCATAGTGCACTTTTAATTTACATGAGTCCAACATTTTTTTTGTTGAAGGCCTATATTCAAATCGATAAGTAAGTACATTATGAAGGAGGTTATGAACTACACCTGTAACATTTTTTATCAATTTGACGTGGAATCAAAATAAATTCTATATGGCATTTCGTAACAAATGGACTTGCAGTCAAGTTAATAAAAAATTTATTGTGTTAAGTAATAGTTGTTTTTATACTCTGTGTAGGCGTGATTAATTAATTGATAAGTGAGTATAGGCAGTTCTCTAGAAACCGAGGATTGGAGTTTTCTTTTTAAATAGAAACTCATATGTCGAGTGAGACTTTTGGCAGTAGCTCCCTTATTAAGAAATTTTTCGATTTTTATGACTTGGGTTTAGAGAAAGTTTTGACGAGGACATCAAGGTCTGACATATTGGACTGCTAGGCAATTTGGCTGAGAACCAGAATCTACTTTTATTATATATGAGGAGGTTTTTATCAATAGATTTTTATATGGAATATTTTTTTAAACTATTTTTTATTGATAGATTTTAGTTTTCTTAAATCCTTAGGCCGGGAATGTGAAATGCGATATTCTATAAGACTCAGTGCTTAATAGAATCGCCGAAATGTAATGCTTGACTATTAATGCCAAATAATGCGAACAGTCACATTTTATACATAACGACAGGACTAAATTTGCATTGTACTAATGTATTTTCATTCTTTTATAGTAACAAATTACTTTATTGGATATTGTAATGATCTCCGTTTTTATCTTTCTAGAGAATACGGTTGAATCAAATCTCAATTAAGTATTAGTTTTAAGAAATTACGGGTGTATTTTGAAATATTGCTAGGTAAATAATAAAATTTAAAAGAAATTTTAATATTTTCGATAATGTTAACTTTATTTATACTGATTAATTTGTGTGGATTACTTAATAAAAATTCTTATTCTTTCATACAATAATGAAGCATTATATAATTTTATATTCATAAAGTTTGTAAATCCATTTTATTTAAATTATATTTATGAGTACAGTATAACTGATATATATTCATTATATTATATCACTTTCGTTAATTACAGCATTTTATGTAAGGTAAGACTCATGTCATAAAAGGACAATGATACCGAAATATTCTATAGTAACACGTAATTATGATTGGTTCGTTACCTGCAATACTGTTATGGTATTGCCTGTAGAATTAGAGTTTTGAATATTTTTTATAAATTATAATTTACTCACAATATATTTTATGCTGCAATAATGTGCGAAAAGTAAAGTGAGTTGTGCAAATTCTAATTCATGTACAAAATTAAAGGAGGACGATCGAAACGACTTGTACTATTATCTATAGCATAAAAAATGGTTAATTTAATAAATAAAAATTTAACTTGAAGGTAAATGCATTAAAAATTCCTACTTGACTGTTCCCTATATGGTCAATACATGGCAGTAGAAACAGACGAGTATCGTAAGACAGTGCTTATCAATCAAATTTTTAACAACTTTATCTCCAAGTAAAGGAGACAATTTTTGAAAATTAAATGTTCTTTGATTCTTTAAATAATGACATAGGTTATTTTACGTTCCCTCTAATAACTACTTTTTATTTTAATTTCGTGGGCATCCTCCTTTAGTTATTTATAAATCAATAATTAGTTACTGTAACTATTCCTTATAGAAAATCTATATATAAGCATAAATACTGCCTTTTGACTCTAAAAGCATGACATCACTCTACAAATTCAAATGCTACCTATTATACATTTTAATTTCTTTCTCACAATTGTGCAGAACTTCCTTGATAATGAATGTAAAAGTTTAGTAACTTACTTAACAATAGCAAAGAGTCCACAAACATGTTGTGCGCAGCAGGCGTACATGGTATCGACGCTGGTATAGATCGCTACGGATAAAGTGAAGACGATCGATCCGTGCGTCAATATTTCGAAATAGTAAATTTGGTCGTCGATGAAATATTCAGCATAGTAGGGTAACAATTTTCTACGCGACTCATTAAGAGGCGAGAAAATATCGAGGAGGGTCGTAAACATAATTGGTAGAGAACAGTACAAGACAAGTGCGAAATAGCCAACTCCTGCAGGTTGAAATCAACACCAAAGATAAATATAGTCGCGATAACAAGGTTACGGTTATGGCACTGGACAACACTCTATTTTCATTGAATATTTCTTTTACAAGAGATTAAAGAGTAATCTAATCAAATGTATTGTAACGGTGAATAATAATAAGTTAAATTATAAGTGCAAACTAAGAGAAAATAAAACAGATATATAATGCGGTACGCTAAGTTTAAAGTATTTTACCCATGTATAAATGCGATATTAATTGACTTTGTCCAGTGTAAATATTCAGTAATTCTCTTTCTTTTACATCAGTTATTATTTGCCAATGATAGCCTATTTGTTCATACAAATAGCGCAACTGAAAAGAATTATAAAATCATTGACACATTAATTTTATTTAAACCTTTTATAGCTAAAAGAATAAATTATTATTATTATACTATTATACTAATATATTATCCTAACAGGACTGCTATCATATCCAGGAGAACGAGTTAACTCGTTCACTCATTTTTCATCATAACCTTTTATCTAATTCATTTAGATATATTTATGAGGGCTTAAATAAAAACTGAAGAACTATAAATCAATGCTGTATAGATGGAAATTTTTATTTTTATGCTTAAATGATATTTTAATATAGCAAAGTCGTATTTTCGACTAATTTAAAAATACGATTATTGCATTTGGAAGCTACTTTTGTGGTAATAACTTCGGCGCATGGGGGGTTAAGCTTCAGAGGGGAGTCAAACTTCTTATTTTGATAATAGTCTGATATTGTATATTACTATTGCATATATTTGCTGCAAGAAACCTTTCTCCAGTAAAATACTAATGGAAATTATACTTTGTAAGATATAGAATTGTGGCAAAAGTTTTAGGGGGCATAACTACATATCCTTTAAAAATGACAGCCAAATAAGGGAACTGAAAAGAAAAGCAGAAGCAGTTATGAGAAGTACATGGAGTATAGGAGAATATATGTTTAAGAATTCATATGTAAGAAGAATTAAATTATACAAAGCTTTAGAAGAATCAGTAGGATTATATGGAGCGGAGGTTTGGGGGTGGAAGAGAAGATTAGAATTGGATAGAGTACGAAGAAAATATTTAAAGTGGGTGTTAGGAATGCATTAGAATACGGCAGATTATTTAGTTTTAGAAGAAACAAAAGAAATTTCAACTAGCCTAAAAGCGATTAAAAGGGCAGTTACATATGAAGAAAAAGTGAGAGAGTCGGATAAAGAATTGGTTAAAAAGTGTTTGGATGAAATAGAGAAAGAAAAAAAGGAGGAAAGTTAAGGAAAATGGGAGACAGATAGAAAAATGTGTTGGAAAAATGTTAATTTAGAAAAAAACGAAAGAGAAAGTATAAGAAGGGAGGATGGTCAAATAGTGGAAGGATTGCATAATAGATGGAAAGAGAAAGATATAGAAAGTAGGAAAGCAAAAATAGATATATCGAAAAGTTGCGTTAGGTATAAGATAATAATGACTGAAAATGCTCCTGAATACTTAACCAAAGATTTAAAAGGGTGGGAAAGAAGTATTATAGCAAGATTCAGGGTAGGAAATGAGGAAAGAGCAAATGAATATTGGAAGAGTGAATGCGATAAAGTATGTAGAGTATGTAAGAGTGAGAAGGAAACAATGAACATGTTATGAAAGAATGTAAGAAAGGATTAGACAAGGAGGTGGAGGTGACGAAAATACTAAATGAAGATGCTAGGGGATTAACTGTATTAAAAGAAATAATAAGGTTAAGAAAAACAGAAATTGAATGAAGAATAAAGTAAGGAATGTAAATATTGTAAAATGCGTTGAAACATGTATTGTAAGCATAAGAAGTCCTAAGCCGACAGGTACAGGATAATGTATTTAAATAAATAATAAATATAAAAAAACTACATATCCTTAAATTAAATCATCAGCTTTATATTACGAAATAATATGTCTGCATAAAAATGTTAGACTCTCGATACCTCTAGAATTGTCTTTTAAAACATTGACTAGAATTTTTAGATCCGGATATCATAAGTGCGTAGTACTAGTTATTAGTCAATTTAACCTGTAAAATATTTCAAGTTAAAAAGTTATTAGTTTCGGGAGGGTGTACGAAGGTCATAAAGAATGTTACATTGCTGCTATGTTTGATATTATGTTATTTATCATGTCGATGGAACGAAGGTTTGGCGCTGCCATTATAATAGGTATGGAGTGTACCTATAGCTTTTTATTTAAATTTGAAATAAAAACTGCCTGATAGCAGCTCAAGAATCATTGAAATATTATACAGGGCATTCGGAAATTGACCGAAAATAAGGTTACTACGATATAGAGGAGGAAATTCTAAGACATACGTAACTTCTCCGTTTTTCGATTAAACTGTGAGGGTCCTCCCTCAGGTATGCCAGAGCGCGGGAATGACACCCTAGCGGGTGCAAAGGAATGCCGGACCTCGGACTGGAGAAGAGGCGGAGATGGCAGGAGAATAAGCGGGTGGACACAGCAGGTATTGTTGAACAAATATATTAACTCCTTCTCAGGCAAGTATACAAGAGGCGATAGACGCCAGAGCGAATTTTGCGCGCACACAGGTTTGCCCGCCAGAGGTGTGGCGTGGTGAGAGCGAATCAGTTGAAGCGTGCACCTCGCGTGGCTGCGTAGCCGGATCTGGGGCGGGGCAGCGCGGAGGCCGGAGCTAGAAGAACTCTCGCGGTTTTATTTGCTGCTTCCGTCGGCGGTGCTGCCGCACGTCCGTCGGTAACGTCGCACGCACCTCCCGAGGCGGCAAGCACGAGGGTGCCACAGCCACTCCCCCCCTAGTGGCTGACGGCTGAGGAGAGCACGATGATGATGGTGGTGGAGTGCTATGTGGCTCTTGGAAGGTGACAGAGCGACGCGGCTGTCGCTGAAGCTGGTCCATCTGGATTGACGGCTCATCTCTGGCTATGTACGCTGGCTTGAGGTCGGCGGTAGATGCTGTCTTGGGCTCTCCGTCGACGTCGATGACGAAGCGCTACTGGTCCAGCCGACGAATGACGCGATGCGGCCCCGTGTAGGGCGGTGCCAAGGGTGGCTTGACAGCGTTGACTCTGCGGAAGACGTGCGTGCAGGTGGCCATGTCCTTGTGGAAGAAAAACTTGGGCGTGACGTGGTGGTCAGTCTGCAGCGGCTTCAGCATCCGAAAGTGGTTCTGGAGTTTCCCTAGAAAAGAAAAAGAGTCGGCCGGGCACTCCTGCGTCGTGAAAAAGTCTCCGGGAATGCGCAGGGTAGTGCCAAACATCAGCTGAGCCGGTGAGGCTTTGAGGTCCTCCTTGTAGGCGGTCCTGAGTCCTAGGAGGACGGTCGGCAGTCGCTCGGGCCATGGCACGTCTGGTTGGCACATGAGTGCGGCCTTTAA
>UELV01179066.1:0-30315 GCA_900490015.1 Megastigmus stigmatizans | reverse complement strand
ATATTATATATTATATATATATATATATATATACGTTTTTTATTATTTTATAATTGGAAACAATGTGAATAAATGTTTCGAAACTTAATTTATATTGCTGTAGAATGTTTTCAAGATCGTTGACAGAACTTGAAAATCAAACTATTTTTAAATATAGGACTATAAATTCGAAAATATTATGAATAGAGGCAGTGTTGATTTTTTTCTTAGGCTAGCTATAAAAAAAAAACAAAATAATTTTTAGTGAACTAAATTTAATTTAGGTATATTTAGTCTTATCGCATTTAGAACAAATTTTTGTTTCAAGACTGCAAACCAAGTTTCAGGCAGTACGATTGATAAATTTTTAAATAAACTACAAATAATTCAGCCTTAACACAACTTTTAGCATTACATCTTACCAATTCAAATAAGTTACACTTTCCTTATGATTGATAAGTTTTAAAATTGAAAGGTGCAGGTACTAATAAATTAAAACTAAAATATCGATATTATTTTGAATAAATGAAATAAGGAAATAAACTGTGTGTTAAAGTTGAATTATTAATAAAAACTTGTCTATCGTACTTACTTCTGTTCAGCCGTTCAGCCTTCATTATAGGGGAACCCAATTATATTTTATTCGAAGAAATTAGTTTGCTAAAATTTATCTTTACTTTTGATTATAGGCATGTAATCGCCAAGCCATGTCTCTGTATTCTTAATATTCATTTTCCTTGCACTAAGCGAGGGACGTCGATCAAGAATTCATGCACGTCGTCAATTGTCACTGCGTTGGCAAAAACTAAATACATCTAATACGTGATTTAAGTCCATCACGGTTGATAGCTCACTCGCTTGCTTCATTATGAATGCGCGTCGCGTACATAATTATTACGTGTCGGGTGCGTGTCACCTACAATACGAACAAGTTGATTAATCAAAATGACGCTAATTCGTGATTATACAAATTCACCCTGTAATCGATACGATGCACGTTCGTATATAATGGCTTCGCCTAAATAAGAAACAATGAATTTTTCGCTCTATTGCGGACTGTTATGACGCAATTCTCCGCTAACACACATACACATTCTCGCATTCTCTTATTTTGTCTTTTTTTTTTGCTTTATTAAAACGGTATTTTATAAATTAAATACTTCTTATTTTATATATATATGTCGTTTGACAATTCGCGATATAGATCATTCTGCGTTTTTTTTTCGCGTTACACCTTCTAGTTTACATACAAGCGTTGCCGCTGCTGTATATTTATATGGACATTACATAATGTTCACACTTTACGTGCCTATAATAGACTTAAGAGAGATTGGTGTATAAAAATTAGTCTAGGAAAATTCCCAACTTGTCTTGTGATTGTCGAGCTGGAAAATAGCTTGTGAATGCATATATTTATACACTGGACGTGTACATATCTTTTTTTCTGTTAACATGCGATACGTAGTCTTAACAGTTTCATTTATGTATTTCAACAATTACTGTTAATTAATTCTTTATCTCTCTATCAAAAGTTTTCATTACAAAAAAGAAATAAGGAATTATTAGAGTATAGCAAGCTTTTAAGAAAAGGTTGTGAAAATTCGTTGACCTTTGAGCACTGTACAAATCAGTTTGCCAGAATGTCGACGCTCTCTTACAATCTTAAAAAAAAAAACGAAACAGTAAAAAATGCAAATTATCTCCAACGCGAAACATTCGAATGTTCTGCCTTCCAAAATAAATCGCGAACTAATTGTATTATGTAAAAAAGTTTATAATCGACATATCTACTTTTCTGCTTGCCATAATAACTTCACCCGTTCAAGACACTTGTGCAGCTCTCATAATGTACATTCTCGCCCGCGTACACGCAACGCAAAAGCTATCGCCACCCTGTGTGTATCCTAACTGAGCTCTCGTCCTCTCCTTCCCTGTCTCCGATATGTTTGATCTCGCAATAAGGAAAATGTAATCTCAACAGCTTAAAGAGTCTCTCGATCGAACGGAGGAGAGAGACAAGGAAAATCATCGACTTCTTGGCGCCTTATTCGAACGTTGCTTCGTTACCTCCGCATCAGTTCTTTGGCGTTTCGTCTACGCACGCACGCAATCTCTCCATCGCTCTTCAATCCTTTCATCTTCTCTTTAAGTACGTCGTCATCGTAGTCGTCGCAATTATCGATTATTGAATTCCGGAACCCTCTTTTTTCCTCCCCCCGCCAACCGATAAATTCTCGATATTACTACAGAATTAGATGCTCCGATAAATCTGCCGCACTGGCGGCAATAAAATACGGAGCTCTTGGACGTGTTTGCAGGTCGTAGTGAAAAAGGACAAAAATAGGCTCAGTCCTCGTTACGAGAGTTTTTCTTCATTTTTTTTTCAACACCAGCTCTCGCTCTCACGGTCACCGACACCCTCGCTTTCCTCGTCGCTCGGCTCCTCGCCGTACATGTCGGCGAGTTTGCGGAACCTTGGCCCAAAGTTTGATAGGTAGTTGAATTTGAGATCGCCATCGTCGGTGCATGAAGCGAGAGAGGATAGCGAACCGTCAGAATTACCCTCTCCCTCGTACGCGTAATGACGCACATCGTCGAAGGGATTGGTGTCTGGGTCCTTGTCACAGCACTCCTTCTTGCCATCCAAGAAGCCGCAAATGTCTGGTACTTCGTCTGGTTCTGCGATGATAAGATCATTTTGTCAGTTTTATCACAGTTTTAAACAATTCTAAAATTAATTACTATGTAGTTTCATATTCAAAAATATTTTTTATCTCATTTGAATATTCATATAGTGTAAACTAATGTAGAATACATTGCTATATTTTTTTTCATCTTCAATTGAGATAAATGAATTAAATATAGAATGTGATTAAATAATCAGAGTAAAGAGAAAAGTCTGAGTTATGCAGACGTCGGTGAAGACAAATTATAATACAGGTTTATAGGTCAATCTCTACGTTAGTATAATGTTAACAAAAGTTTAAACTACCTCTTCCTTGAAGACTCGCTGCATTAATCTTCATGTCAGTGGGTGGATCATACATAGCCCTGAGAACGTTAAGATCGTAACCGGTGTCAACTTCGCCGCCACCTTCGTCTTCGTAATTTATGATGTTTTCTCTAATATCGTCCATATCTTTGTAAAGGTCATCCGTCTTACGTCTGTGGACAACGACAGCCAGCAAGAGGATCAGTAGGATAGTGATGCAAACGAGGATTGCCACCAAGAAGTTGGTATCTATACCGAAAGATACAGCTTTCGCCATACCAGTGCTGCAGCCTGGATCCGCATTCAATGATAATGATGGCATACCCAAATTGTACGTCTGAATAAATAAATAAATAAATGTGTTAAAACGCAATTTATTTCATAAAAAGCTTTATACATTTCGTATTAAAATTCAAGTAAAAATTGAACGTATACAACGAATACTTACGTTCCCATTAATCGTCATATTTCGGATACATCCCACAAACCGTGTTTCAGTTGGTACGTGTTGCCACTTATATACTTCGCCTAATTTAGCTAAATTACTTATTGACCCTCCTACTTGCAGTGGACTATTAACGTTAAGGAATTCACTAGTACCAATTGGTGCTTTTAATCTCATGCAACTTGATAATCCACAGTTGTCAACTTTCATTTCTATTGACTGAAAAATAAAGATAAATTAAAAATTAAAATATTAAATAAAAGTTAATGCAAATGATAATATTATTAGGGCAAATAATAATGAAAAAAGAATTTCTTTTATCGTTTAATCTTAAACTTTTACTGTTATATACTTACAGTTCTTGTCCAATAAACATCAATACGGTGAGGTTTTCCATCAGCCAAAAACAGTTTTTTCTCTTCGACTTCGTTATCTTTGCTAGACTCTGATCTATCTAACATTATAGTTCCTTGACCATAGTCAACGTAAAGAACAGGGTTACCATTTTGCAATTCAAGTGACATGAAATCTTGAATTCCTAATTTTTGGGAATAACGCATCGGTCCGTAATAGAATACTAATCCATCTTTAGAATGAGGTGTTATCTCCAATCCTGCAAAGTTACAATTCAATGATATACTAATAACTAATAGTCATTCTCGTATGTAAAACTCGTGCACAATTTAAATTTTAATAATAATACAAAAGCATTTATCAAAATAATATAATTAAATGCTTAAGTAGTTACACAAAAAAATTTTAAAGAAAAACTAGATAAACAGATACAAAAATATCTTCTTACCAAGATGAGAATCATCGCAGGCCTGTCCAGTTGGCGGCATGATGGCGTATCCGTCACCGTGAAAACCGATAGACAATAACTCGCACCTTGGCCCTTCCAAACCTGGCGGACACTCGCATCTTGCACCTAGAGGCGTACCACCGTTGAGACACTCGATTGGTTCAGCGACATGGCAGATACACTGTGGATCAACCACTGCGCGCACTCCGACAAAGGAGCTCGTATTCGTATACACGACGTACGGTGTCGAGCTAATGTTCAAGAAACTGCGGCACGAGTTGTTGCAGTGAACCTGTTCGACGAGTGCAACAATAATGTATAAGTTTATTGTCATAATACAATTGCGCAATTGATTCGACCTTTGTAAAATAGTCAATCGTTAAAAAAAATGTAGAAGTAAAATGGATATAAAAGAAAGAGTTCTTGCTCTTTTTTAAATATTCACTACGAGTCAAATTAAAAATCCAAACCTTTTCAAAGAGGCACTCGTCAATGTTGACAAGCAGCACGTCAGCTCCCATTTCGCGTTCGATCATCTCCGAGTGAATGACGACGATCGTATTGAGCTTTTCAGGTTCGTAGTAAGGACTGCCATGAGCAGAGAAACGCACATCTAGGAGAGAACTGTTATGATGAGGCGAGTGCAACACTGTGAATACGTCGACGTTTTCCACTGATGTGTTGAACATAGAGGATAGACGCTCCTGGAGAATGTCTTTTTTGCTGATGCCAAGCTCGTCCGGAGCAACCAGTTCCTCGGCGCTAATGCCAAGGAATCGAATTGAGCCCGATTTCACTACAGCTTCCTTAGGAATTTCCTTGACCGTTACGTTCACTGTCGCTTGCGCGTAGTGTCGCGATATTATAAGTCCTGTTGCACAAAGTGTGTATATATTTAACATCATGAAAAATTTAAAGTATAAGTCAAAATCGATGAGACTGTACCAATTGTTGTTTAATCTTATAAAATTATTAATACCATTAAACATCACAATAACGCGACGATATGCAGTTCTATCAAACCGAATAATTTAATTGATAAAACTTTTAAAAGCTTCATACAAAATCGACTAATCTCTGTAAATCGTAAAAATTCCAGCTTGTAAATTTTAAAGGAAAAAAATGAAGTGAGCGATCGTCAGAGAACCAAATTTAGTAATTTATTTCAATATAAGAATAAAAAATTGCGACGTTTCGAGGGTCTTTGTCAAAAATTAATCTCCTCATCAGACTTCAATAAAATCAGTCAGCACATGGTCCTCAATTATTCTTATATTAAAACTGTTAGCAGTAACTGATAAAATCTCAGGTGTATTCCATAGATTTACTTATTAATTCTCTAGGGCCTCGCCAGGGGCATAGAGAGCTATGTAATAGGTGTTGATTATCACGATGCCCAGGAGAATTAATAGGTGAATCTATGAAATACATCTGAGATTTTATCAGTTACCGCTAACAATATTAATAATAAGAATAATAATTGAGAGCCATGTGACGAGTGATTTGATTGAAGCCTGATGAGGAGGTTAATTTTTGTCAAAGACCCATGAAACGTCGCTATTCTTATATTATATAAATAAATAAATTTCTACATTTGTTTATTATACTCTGACGATCGTTCACTTAATTTTCTCCTTTAAAATTTATAAGCTCGATTTTTCACGATTTTGTACTATAAAAGTTAAACGTTAGTTACACACGAAATATAAAATATAATGAATTGTATCACAAGAGGATGCAAAGAATAAACGAAATTATTTGGCAAAGTAAGTCAGCGAATTTAAAGTTAATCCAATACTTCAGTTTCAGCCCCTTTAATGCGGTTAATTCATAAGGGTGTTTTTGCGCTCTAACGGAAACGAAATAGTAATTTTTTATTTGATCGATAAAAGAGCATTTTTTCATTTCTTTAGGGTCTCTAAAAACGGTTAATGTTAGTTAACTTAGCGAGTTTACCACACTATTTTCATTACAAGAATGTGTTCTCATTTTACATAAAACAATACAGAAATTGTTTGCGGAAAAATAATGAAAACAAAGAGAGTGCAGCTTATTTAAAAACTTTAGCTGAAGTCAGCAACCACGCGGTATGCGGTGTATTAATTTTTTTTGCTTGAACACAACAGATTTTTACTTATTTATGTTTTATCATAAATCATAAAAGAATGCATTTAAACGTTTGAGCTATTGAATGAGCATTATAGATAATTTTCATAAGATTCTTAATTTTCAGTTACTTAACAACACTCAACGTTTACATTTTTATACTTATATTAAAATGAATTAATAAATTGATGAATGCTTCCTTAAAATTTTATGTTATTTTTTGCTCGTATCATCTTAATATGAAAGTAGAACTCTGGTGAGATCATTGAAACTATATCATATTACTTTACGACTCCATAAATATTATTACTATAAAAAAACACCTTCTTAAATAATGATCCTTGATCAATTCACTTACCTTCTTCTGTAACAGTAAACTTGAGGAGGAATGTTCCGTTCCTCGTTCCCGATCGAAGCGTTATCATTCCCGTACTCTTGTCCAGCAAAAATCCGTCTTCCTCGCTGTTCGAATACCAATCGAAGCTCTTGTCATTGAGATCCCAATCATCCGGATCGTCTACGTACACCCTTCCAATGTCTACATCGGGCGACTCGCCATTGTAATTGTAAACGAAAATGGCACTCGAGCCATCTCTCATCTCGTTATCGTTCTTATCTCCAATGACGACAGTCAGTTTTGATATTCCGGTAAGCGGGGGTTTTCCATTGTCGGTAATAGCGACTGGTATGTCATAGCTCTTGCGCTCCTCGCGATCGAATCTTACTTTGGCATAAAGATCGCTGCCGCGAATTTCGAATTTAGCGAGTATCGTCGTGTCAGCCGAGACGTCGATGCGATACGTGAAGGGAGGACCATTGGCATCGGAATCGTAGTCGTGCGCCTTTAACTGGGTGATGTTGCCTGGATCCTGATTCTCGTCCCATATCACTGGGTAAGGCATGTCAAGGAAGGGCGCGTTATCGTTGATGTCGGTTAAAGTGATATTGACAGACTCGACGTTGCGAAGGGAATTTTGACTGCCATCCTCATCTTGTGCGATCACGAATATCTGCATAAGAAGTGTGTAAGTATTACATATATCTGCTTTGAGAGCGTATAAAATTTTAGCACCCTTTTTAATTTCTTTATAATTGTTTGCAATCAACTGCTAAGCTATAAACTAAAATTATTTAATGTGTATTTACCGTCCAAACTGGATAGCCGTGTGGAAGATCCCTGTCCAAACGTTTTTTCAGCATCATACATCCGCTCTTGTTAATGCCAATCAATGGCTGATGCTCCGGTCTTAGAATCGAATAAACAATGTGCTGATCGGCACTTCTGTTCTTTATGTCTGGATCGTAAGCTACCACATTCGTAATGCAACCTAAAAATAAACAGGCGAACGCAGCATTACTTTTCTAGCCCTTAAAATAATATATCATATAGCGAGTATACTGATCTATTTGAAGAAAATAACTACGCACCATCGAAGAGCTCCTCCTCCTGAATAACGGGATTCTTATCGAAGATTTCGAACACGGGTTGATTGTCGTTGACATTCTCGATGTAGATCCTGACGGTGGCAGTATCCTCATAGACGCCATCGAAGGCAGTAACAGTCAAGTTGTACTGTGTGATCTTCTCGTAATCCAGCTGATTTTTCACACGAATCTTGCCGGTTGTGTCCTCGATGTAAAAGCTGTCGTCGATGTTACCCTCCAAGATACTGTAGGTGACGGGGCTCGCGGTATCGGCGTCCAACGCTTTGACTTCCGTCACGAGGGAATTGACGTTGGCGTCCTCGGGTATCGAGTTGGCCTTGTATTCGCGCTGTGTGAAATGGGGCGGGTTGTCGTTCTTGTCGGCGATCTCGATGCGGAAGTTCTGCTCGCCCTTGTTGTGCTCGCCAGTCTTGAAGAGGGCACTTGGCGAGTTGTCGGTGGCGATGACTTTTACGGTATAGGTGTAGTCGGTTTCGCGATCGAAGGTCATACGGGTTGTTATGTTACCGGTGAGGGAGTCGATCGCAAACAGTTCCTCGTAATTGCCAAGCGCGTAGCTGACCTGATGAGAAACAAGCGATTTTGGACACGTGAGATATGATCGTTCTGTATAGTCGATATTCTATACTATGTATGGATACAGTTAAGGTGATGACTTCTTTAAAATCAGTTTAAAAGATTTTATTAGCTGAGTTTTTCTTTTAAATGGTTGTAAATACTTCATTCATAAAAATGAAAACAAAAAATTAAGTATATAATTTAAAGCATTTAAAATAAGTGATATAGTAAAAATACTATATCAGCTCAACTGATTAAGTATATATTTGCAAATCATGTGTCTATTACATTTTCATTTTGCTTGTAATACATAATGTAGTATTTGTTTGACATAAATAATTATCATTAACTATAAATACATAAATAATAAGACTATTTTATTGAGATCGTTATATAATTTTCTTTTAATAAAAGAACTTTCAATCAAAATTCGTTAAGTTGCCCTATGAATATATTTTTTAATTTTTGAAAAAAAAAATTCTGTTTTCTGATACATTCTCATATTCGATAATTAGATTTCTTCATTTAAATTAGCCAAACAAACATATACGATTTATAATAGTTAATTTGTATCGCAATTGAAAAAATTCTGTAACGTTAAAAAGGATAAGGTTCTAGTGGAACCAGTGCCTATATCTCTATTTATACAACTTTGCCGATTATGGAAAACACGAATGGAAATATAAAAGAAATGTTTCGCTTTGGGGGGATTGACATCTCTTATGCTAATTGGCATCTCGATGAAAGAATCTATCTTTCCAGCTCCGCAGCGACATTAAGGGCTTTGAAAAGAAAGAACGGGGGGAGATGAATGGATTGGCGGAGAGAAATGAAAAAGCCGGCTTACCTGATTGTGGGCCTCGGTGCCGTCAGCATCGATGGCGCGAACCTGCATGACAGGCGTGCCCTGGGGCTCGTTTTCTAGCACGCTGCCCTTCTTCATTTCACGAAAGACGGGTATGTTGTCGTTCACGTCCTCGACGTCGATATAGATCATCGTCTCGGCGGCCAACTGATATTTGTTCTGGACGCGTACGATTAGCGTGTACTCGGTGTTGCTCTCGTAATCCAGTGCCTTGGCGAGCTTGATGTCGGCTACGTTCTTGTCCGATACCAATCTGTAATCAATAACGATTGCACGTGGTTATTATTAGAATTGTTGCTACTGTTGTTGTTGTTGTAATAATAGTTTCGCATAGTAACGTAAATGTTAAACGCACATTCTAATTAGAACCCGTTTTATAATGATAAACTTGGATACGGGGGAGCGTAACAATGTGTATTATAAATTATAATGCATGCCTCTATTTACGCTAAGAATTCGAAAAAAATTTCCATTACAAGCGAATTTCAAGTATAAAAGAAATTAATTGACAAATGTGGGTCAGAAAATTTAAAGTTACAAATTCATTAGCTTTGTTGTTTTGACCACAGCACCATTTTCTGAGAGATTTAATACATTTTCCGTATATGGGAATGCATTCTCGAGTTTAATAGAACTGTGAAAATAAAACAAAATTGTTCACGGTAAAATGATGAAAATATAAAGAGGGAGTATAGCTTTTTTTCTTTAAACTTTAGCTGAAGTCAGCAGCCGCGCGCGCGGTGTACGGCGTGTTTATGGATTTTTCGATTAGCCTTCGACAGCGTCGCACCTCTCAAACAATTTTACTGAAGCTCTATTGCATCTAAATCATTTTAAGAGTTTACAAAATCGATACGCTAGACGCTTAAAAGAAAATTATCGCTTGTCTCAAATTGATTTCCGATCTTAAAGTTTACACAGCTATATATTGTCCTAAAATATTTTATATCCATAAACTATAAGCACATCATTGTGCACGAATCTCTTTTTTTCGACTGCTCTGTATGGCGATGACAAAAAGTCGAAATTTAAGGGGTTCGATGCGTACCTGAAAGTGTTCTCCTTGTTGGTCTGCTCGGTCCTTCCGGTCACGAGCTCGAAGAGGAAATAGTCGGGACTCTCTTCGATGTTGGACTGGGCCTCGAGACGCGCGATACTCTGCTCGTAATCGCTAAAGTTCTCCCTGAGCCTGATCGGCTCCGTGGGACTCAGCGTAAAAGTCGGTGCCTTCTTGTGCGACTCGACGACGCGTATGTCGAGGTCTATCACGTTGTATCGTGGTTCCTCGCCCTGGTCCTTAGCCATCGCCGTCATGCTGAACTTATAGCCGGGACTTTTCTGCATAGACATACCGATACATACGAGGCTTTTAAAGAGGGAGAAATATGGTGTATATGCACTGGGGAGAGGAAGTATAGGATCGCTTTAGTTCGAGAAGTCGATGGTCAATGCATATTATACACGATACGAGAAATTGGCGTATTATGCAAAAACTTGCGCGATCAATCATTCGTAGCCCAAGTGGACGTGTTTTTTGGTATATACATATACATATACATGTATACCGTATATACGCGTGGACGCTTATTTTAAGGACCGCCTTGAACCAGATTTGCGGGAAATCAAATTGCTCTATTGCATGGGGCCAAGCACTTTATTCCGCTCTGGAGAATTTGCGGCTGAATCAAAAGTTGATAAATTATATAGGATCTATGGTTTATGGGGATATATAACAAAATTTTATTGCCAATATTTCTCCTATATAAGTTCCGGACCGCGGAGACTATATATTTTTCATAAAATGCTTGATTGCTGTGTGTAAATTTATTATTTAAAAGTATACACGGTTTCTGCAATCTCTGTACGGATTTTCTGATAAATTTATAGTACGTACAGAAATAATTTTGATCGCAAACATTAGGTAACATTACACAAACAGCTGTGTTGTTGATTCGATTAAAATCATACAAAAAAATAATGTTTAAAGCTAATCAAATTTTCGTTTGTGTACCAAGCAAATTAATATTTATTATATTATGTTCTCGGATATGGCAAACAATAGTCTTTATTAACTGGCTTATAGATTATAATTTAGTACAAAAATTGGAACGCTATATAACGTTATAAATATTGATGAGATTTTATGAAACCTGACCAATAATTATTATCTCCTCTTGTTCGCGATGGAGCGGCAAATAATAATTAAAGCGCGTGAAAATTGCGACTTCAAAGTATGCACTATCTACTTGATTAAGAATTTAAAAGAAAATTGAAACCGAAAAGTATGGTCAAAGCCGCGTTTAAAAAAGTCATAAACTCGAATAAACTCATTGACGTTCGCAATTGAAGTTCAATATTAAACATACTTTCGCTCAACCATTCGCGTATATATAGTTTAATATTACAACCATTTCAAGCAGTACCGAAATCAATCTTGCGGTACATAAACAAACAAAAAACTAAACCAGATATACTTACGTCTATCGTCTGGTTGAGAAAGATGACACCGGTGTTCCGGTCGATCCTGAAGTAGACCCCGTCGTCGACCCGCTTCGGTGAAATGCTGTAGCGTACAACCGAGTTGTTGCCGTCGTCTATGTCAGTCGCCGAGACTCGCATCACTTCGCGGCCGATCGACAGGTCCTGCGGCACCGATTCCATGTACGACTGCGGAACAATCAAGCAAATAGATCAGCGTCTGCGATTCTCCGAGGAGCGATTCCTTCTTTCTTTTTTTTTCGCTTCTTTTATTTATTTTTTTTTTTTTTAACGTGTGTTGTGCACATCACAGGAGAACGACCAAGGCTCTTTATTCCATAGCTTGTATATCGATTGATCATGTCGCTGGTATATGTATATAAACTACACGCAGAATTTCGTAAAGCGTTAGAGGGCAGGTGTTTTTGTGCTCGATTCAATTATTTTATACGAGGCGCTATCGGTATCTATACTAGTGCACCACGAAATTAGCTTGGGTTCATTATACGCGTTAATTGGCACGAGTAAAGTATGAAAATCCCAGCGAACGTACATGATTATAATAATCCGGAAATTTTGTTATCAATTACTGATGATAAAATTAGCTTTATGAGTTGATGCGATGGCGACGCTTTGTCCTGTTTATTAATAATGTTGAACGACTTACTTTATTCTTGGAAAAATGATAGTTTTCCGATACTCATTCACACTGCAGTATATACCAGTGTTATATATCAATTCTAATGTAGAACCATCTAATTAATTAGTTCCTTGCTGTAAATACTTCATGATATGCATTGATTGATTGGGTCAAAATTAATTCAACTTATAAAATATTTAATTAATTAAGATAATTAGTAGAAGTATTGTGGTAAAAGGTATAGAAAACGTTTCTGTCTTTGCTATAGATAAAAAACGTACATTTTGCGATCGCAAATTTATCAATCATCTGAATTTTTTCTTATTTAGTTGAAAATCGTTAAAGATTTGTATAAATATTTATCATATTACAAACTAAGAAAATTTGACAAACGTCAATACTGTATCAAAATAGAAATTCTTAGTGAAATGCAATAAATTTGTTTCCAAAGTATACCGCCAAACTAGATATATAAAGGTAACAACCATTGGATGCATCCTGTATAAATTATTCATACGTCGATAAAACTAGAAAAAATATTCGCGATACTATACAATAATGAATACATTCATAAAAGTTATATCGAGTAGAGGGGAGATTGTATTATATGAAAGATAGCGAGTGGAGTCGCAGAAAAAAGAACGAGGCATTGATCTGTGTATAATATGATTTTGATCTTCTGATTTGTATGCATGTACTTTCTTTTTCCTATGGACACGAGTCTCGAAAGCTCGGTATATAATGTTCTATTTTTGCGGAAACAACCTAACCGACGTCGGACTGCAATAAAAATTGTGGAATAATTTCATGAAACTTTCAAATGATAGGACTCGTCTAACCAGCATATCGTGAATGCAAGATATAAAACTTGTATTTATAGGGCAGGTCTGAGGTAAATTATAGTCTGGGACTTCAAAATGAAGAATTTCTTGATTGCTACACTAGACATGCACTCGTTTCTCGTTTATCGCTAACAATTTACTTGTTTTAACCCTTGGCGTATAGTACCAACTTTAGAGGTTGTACAATTTTTGTGCTTACAAAAATGGAATCTGAATTTGAACCTGCGGTGTTCATACTGTGTTGACATTAGTAAATCGTTACGAGCAAATTGAAGTTTACCTATTATTTAGAGTTATATAAAAGAATCACTTAAAAATTTAAATTAAAGTTTACCACATAGGTATTTGATTACAGCTACGCGATAGCCTATAGAAAAATTTGATAGCGTATCTTTTAGTGAACTATTATAAGTTAATCGTCAGTCAAAGTTTAGCTACAAATTTTCAAGCTTTGATCTCTACAAATAAGGTGTAACGAGTAAACATAAATTTTGAAGTTGATGTGTATTATCTAATTAGTGTAGATGTTGACAGCAAAAACATAATCTGTACATCACGATTTTCCAAGAATATTTCACTGTCTTCACAATTTTCACTGCATTATTCAGTATAATTGATATAATTTTTAACTTTTTTCCAAGTATTAATCAATGTAATTTATAAGAGATTTACTTGTTCTCTCTTTGTGTCGCAAAACAATTTTGAAGGATTATCATTAAAAAATGATTAACTAGTTTATAGTCAATGTGATTTCTTGTGTGCACATAGATATTGAATTAAAATACTCTACTGGCGTTAACTGTATAATTCAAGCATTACAATTCCTTCGGTTTTCGATTGACACTAAACGATATTCAGTTCAGAATATATACACCTGCATTTATTCAATGTACGACTATCAATCGTAAAGCTTTGAATAAAGAAATGCCTTTTTCGTCTCGACAATACGGCTAATCCAATATTAAATGATAGAATTATTCTAATTTAAATAACATTAAGTATATAAAAACCTATCGAAGTCATGCAGAATATTTTCTATACATATATAGAGTGTGCTGCTGACGCTACTGTGTCATCGATTTTCTCATTATACACTGCAGTAGATAAGTAATCTACCTGTGCATGCACATTTGAACTAAATTTTATTATTTTAATGTATTACAAAATAAAAAACATATTCGTTAAGAATAAAGCTTCCAATGGTGATTTAAAAATGTGCCAAAGGTGAATATTCAGCAAAGTGTAACTATATATAAATTGTGAGGTAAATTAAAGATCTCGTGCTGCTTATAATGCGAAATGCTATAGTTTTCGCAGAAAATATATAAAAAAAAAGAATCGATGAGAAAGAACTTTGGATCAAGTGAATTTTAATTAAAAAATTAAAATTGTTGATCGTTAATCATCAGTAAGCATACTTCATTAAATGATTTTATTCAACACTCTATGTAATGATACATTTCAATCATTCAAAAAAGGTAAAAATTCTGCAACAAAAGAAGAAAATTATTACGATCTGTTCTACAGAAAATGTAAGAAAACTTGAAACATAATATTTTTAAACTAGAAAGGGCTTAAAGGAATTCTCACAGAAACTTGCGCATACAAATACGAAAAATTGCTTTGTGAAAACATGTACTAAACCAGACCTTTGAGGAAACTGTACTCAAGTCGGCGATATAAAACAAATATAAAAATTCGTCAAATACAAAAAAAAAACAAACAACATCATTGCGTAAATATTTATATTCGTAAAAAAAAATTTAAAAAACAAATCATGCATCGTAATATCGAAGCTTCTATACAGAGACGTTATTACGACAATTAACGGCACGATTCACGGATGCGAGTAATTTGCACGAGCCAATAATAGTCGAGAAATAAAAGAGAAAAAAAAAGAGAAAAAGGCCAGACAGGAAAGCACATCTGGTGAGCGTATATATATATATATATTCAGACGCGAAAAATGATGAACATGGCATTTACACACAGAACAGCGGCGACACACAAGACAAGAATATACAAAAGGTCAAAAATCGTGTACTGCACATATATGCGACACCGTAGCGGCATGCAGCTCACGTGCGACACTCATTGTGCGCGCGTTATTAGGCGTTTGTGTTTGTGTGTGTGTTTGTGTGTGTGTGTTTGTGTGTGCGTGTGTGCGTGTGTTATAATATATGCGTGTGCGCGTGAGCCGTGCAAATTTGCACACACACACGACAATTTCGATAACCAACCTTCGACCCGGGTCCCCAGAAGTCCTACAATCGCAGGCAAACAAAAATCGAAGCAGAAGTACATATGTTAGTTGTCATCCTCTAACTCTCCCACAAGGCCTTTATTAGTTTGTTAAACGTTAGTAATGTAAAGGAGCATTGAGACCTAGTCGTCCTTTGCTTGTGTAGTTGGCAAATATATTTGCGACGTTTTACTTTGATTTGATTAAGGACAATTGGTCTGGACATCTTACTTATACATACTCTTCAAAAGAGATTAGTTGCAAAGTTGAATTTATAATTGTTGTTGATATACTATTTTACCAAAAGACGACCAAGTCTCTGGAAAAGGGTCATGAAATTGACGAAAATAGTAAGAGAACGCCAAGATAAAATAATGTTATTACACGTGATAGGCATTTAGACGCATAATTAATCGGGCGATATAAATAGAATGTCACGGCAAAGATTTTCGAAAGAGTCGAAACAAAAGTATATAGGTGGTTAATGAAATTCTTTATCTCGAGTTAAAATTAAAGGGTTAGTAATTTCGTTATATCGTCTGATAAGCAATACTTACGACTTTGTCGAAGACGGGCGCGTTGTCGTTGATGTCCTCGATGGTGACTTTGAAAGTGCATACGTCGTCCAGCTGGGGCCTGCCATTGTCCGTGGCGAGGACCGTCAGGTAAACCTCCTTCTCGCGGGCCGGCTCGTCCCTGTCGAGCATGTGGGTCGTTCTTATCAGGCCCGTTCTGTTGTTAATGTCGAATTTCAGCTTCTCGCCGGTAGCCGTTACGAAGCTATACGTTATCGTACCTGCGCAATGCGAAATTGACAAAATGTTCATTAGATTGTCCCTTGAATATTGTATACATTACAGAACTTTGATTGCGAGACGAGCATGAAATTGATTAGTTGTAGACGTGCGTACGTCAAATAGTAATTAATGAAGCTTGAGTGGATGAGGAAAGTTTGGAACTTTCTATTTGTGCACTCTGCAGTTTCGGTGATGTTTCATTGAATAAAATAGCTCTTTACAATGTACGTTACACGATGATATGAATGAATTTTTTGTGTATATCTCTGTATTTGTCACCTTTCGACCTTTCAAATCGGTTTGTTATAAATAATACCACGCTTTAGAAACTAATTTCATATAAGAAGTGCGAACAGAAAAAGAAAATTCGATTTCATATAATTGTAATTAAAAAATCAAGGGTTAAAGAATGGAGAGCTGGAATTTTTTTTTCATATCTCATATTTTAATACTTCATACTAAAATAATTAGGTCGTACTTTTCTTTATCATTTATTCAAAAATTGAACCCAATAAACCAATTTGAAAATTTGCGGAAGTGATTTTATTTTATTTATCTATATATATGAAAATATAAAAACTGGAAGTGGCTTTAACTTTTGAAATTATTACTTTAGAAAAAAAAATAGTTAAAAAATCCGTCCTAATTATTTTTCGATTCTCTGCCTATTGCAGAGAAAAAAAAATCATTTTATTATTCGGTTTACCTCCCTATTCTATGAATGCAATTTTAATGAAATCATTCCGCATTTATTTTTTCATAATCTAGGCAACCCTTAATATCATACTCTCAGTGGAACACATAAATATGTTAAAGAAAATAAAAAAACTGGAAAGAACAATTAATAATACTTATATAAATGAGAGCTCATAGACTGGTATTAAGCTCGAAAGTTTGAGGAGGGATAAATATAAATATAACGAGGTTGCATTTGAAGGTAGAACGAAAATTTGATCTGCTGGGGGGGGGGTTTGAACCGGCTCTCGAGTAGAAGAAAAAAAAAGCCACCGCGAAAAAGGCTTAGGTAGAAAAGAGGCCTTACTCGTCCGCGCGTGCCCGTTAGCAAATTACTCGAGCGAGAAAATTGTTGCCAGAGAACATCTTCGGCTACCGATATTACCCCGAGTGCGCGGCATTCATTAGTCAAATTGCAACAATTTAACGTGTCATTTTGTTTGCCGCTCCGAGTCTGAGTGAAAAATTGCCCATAGTTTTCTGGGAACTCAATCTCATTTAACGAGTGTGTGGCTCCCTACTGTCCGCATTGCAATATATTAATATAAAGTTATGATAATAGTTGTACGTAAATTTTAAAAAATTCAATCAATTTTGTATACAATGAGCGAGACCGAATTTAACAATAAACAGATGGAAAATAATCTAGTTCATAGTTCGCGGTAATGTATTTAAAGGCTGCAAGCATTTTCGTTGCGGTACAGTGCGCGCGCCCGCGAATTCGCAATTGAAATTCTCATTCGAAATGGGCTAATTCAATTATACGCCCCCCCCCTCCCCCTCCACTTCAAAAATAATACAGCAATCTTCAAGTAACGATAAACAAAAGAAACAGTTATTAAAGCTAGTGCACCGTCTACCATTAAATCTGACCGGTCGAAAAGTTGGCAGTAGCAAGAAGTGTCTATATATGTATATGTGTGTGTATATATATATATATATATATTCCTTGTGTATACGTTACCTCCTTCGCCGAGCGGATCCCGATCCTCGGCGTGTACTTGTATGACGATGGTGCCGGGCAGCTCCTCCTCCTTGACGGCCGGCGCGTAACGCGAGCAATTCGAAAAGACTGGCTTGTGATTGTGATTCTCGCGCTGCTGCAGCTGTTGGAGAGGACGAGAAAAAAATAGAAGCGCGATTACTCTTACAGTTTCATTTTTATCTTCTTCAGCGGGGGGCTGTGCGGTTTTGGAAAGTATATTGTGAGGTCGGAGGCGATTTTTGCTGCTGGCTTTATCTCGCGCTGTGTTGGGCACTTGCGGCGAAACTTTTGGTACATGACGGGAAGGCAAAAATAAAGGTACTCTCATTCTCCTACTCTCTCTCTCTCTCTCTCTCTCTCTCTCTGCTCTGCCCTTCTCGGAAGTTATGAAGTTGACTGATGTAGACTTTGTTGTGCTTTATTCTGGCCCATTGTGACGTCCGACGCGGTGGGCGAAGCAGTTTTCTAACTGTCCCATAGTTGCAAGTTTGATAAAAATGTGAAGGAACAGCTTTGATAAAAATTACCGCACGCGCTTTATTTTTTAATGTCAAAGTCCGGTCGCCTCTGCTGGACTTGATGGATTACATTGAGTGATTATGTTACTTTTATATTGTTTTATTTATACGGAAAGTCTCACATGGACAGGTATTGCTTTAATTTTCAAAATTTATAAATGTTTGATTATTAGCATTTTAAAAACATCAATTGCTTTTTATTTCGTTGTTTGCCGAAGCTATACGTAATAAAGTTATAGATTTCCAATATTTTCATTTAATTTTTATGTATTGACTTTAAGTTTTTTAAACTTTTTTCATTTAAAGGATGAAAAATACCACTTCATTCTATTTTACCTCTCGGCTATAAGATTTTGAACTAAATAAAGTTATAAACAAGATCCCGATTGGGTATAAGCGACTACTAATACTTTATTTATGATTGATTTAAGACTATTGGATTGAAATATATGTTATTTGGAATCGAAAGTTAGTACTACAATGTGAAGGAACAGCTTTGATAAGAATTACTGCACGCACTTTATTTTTTAATGTCCAAGTCCGGTCGTCTCTGCTGGACTTGATGGATTACATTGAGTGATTATGTTATATATTTGTATTGTTTATATTGTTTTATTTATACAGAAAGTCTCACATGGACAGGTATTGCTTCAATTTTCAAAATTTATAAATGTTTGATTAGTAGCATTTGAAAAACATCAATTGCTTTTATGTCGTTGTTTGACGAGGCTATACGTAATAAAGTTATAGAGGTTCAATATTTGCATTTAATTTTTATGTATTGACTTTAAGTTTTTTAAACTTTTTTCATTTGAAGGATGAAAAATACCACTTCATTCTATTTTACCTCTAGGCTATAAGATTTTGAACTAAATAAAGTTATAAACAAGATCCCGATTGTGTACAAGCGACTAATTTATTTATGATTGATTTAAGACTATTGGATTGAAATCTATGTCATTTGGAATCCAAAGTTAGTACTGCAATCCGGTATAAGAAGCCGCATTCACTATTTTGGATTGGATTCTCCGCTTCCTGAATGGTCGGATCCTCAAACCCCGCAAGCAATTTAGAGCGCGCGGCTCTTTTTGTGATCCCGAATTAAAGTTTGAAGCGTCCGCGCAGTAAATTCGCGCGAATGATCCGAATTCTATAGGGAAGGTGACATTTTTACAGCTGTTAAAATAATCCCCACGGCCAGATCGTGAAAGCAGGACACTTTTACGAGATTTTGGTAATTGTTGTTTTTATGAACCTTCTCTCACGGGCATGAGCAGGCGCGAGAGAGACAGAGAGAACGAGACCTATACGAGCTTACCCTACTTGGACGAACGACTTTCAGTATTATCTTTCGAGGTGATGAAGTTACAGCCTTGTGTACCACGTAATATTCAATATATCAATTTCTCGTACAATAGCACCAGTTATTCAATTATTCAATTATTGAATCTTAATTACTCAGGGAGGACCGAGCGCCGGATTTTATAGAAATCCAGACTTTGAAAACTAATTTCTATTTTATATAATCAATAATGATTTTTTAACTATTCAAGAGATATTCTCAGTTTGGAGTTAATACTTAATTCGTCGACTTTGAATAGAAACAGTTCTTTTCCGCGCGCTAATTTTATCGAATAACAGCAAGAATTTTAATCTGCTGTTTATAGAAAAAATTTGCATCAATCGACCTATATAAAGCACTATTCATTATATTTTAAAACGAAACCGCTGAATTTAAAAGGAAAGCAGTGTAATGTACAATTTGCGAAGGCAACCACATGCATAACTTAAAAGGGCCTCTCGACGATTTCTTGGGTTGCAATAAATGTTTCAAACGAAAGCGTATTAAATTTGAATGAATCACTCACCAGTAGCTCATCGTCGGTTCTGTATTGAGACCTTATATCCGAATGTCTGGAATGTCGCAATTTCGTTGTTTCAGCTGTAACAAAAAATATAAAATAACTTGTTATTATCAAACTATTCTCCGTATCATTTTTTTGTGTTTCAGTGATAATAAATGAAAACGTTATGTCATTAGGGAAGAACGGGGCAATTTCATTTAGTTATTGTTCAATGTTTCTTCGATTTCAAAGTTCAGCATTAATATTTGTTGTCCCCATGAGAATGGTATTCTGATTGGAAAATGTTTAAATATTAAAAGTTGAACGAAACTAGTAGGAAACTGCAAATGTCGGTATACCCATACGCGGAATTATCATAATAACCTACTCTTATTAATCGTTTATGTTATGAATTAGCTATATTCTAATCGAGCTGCAAACTTATAAGCTCACACCCATGTTCTAAAATATCAATCGAATTATTTTAAATTTAAACCAATGAAAATACAGTCGATTATATGCGATAATTCACCAGTGACTAAAAATTCGGTAAGATATATATATATACAATAATTTATTCAATACTATAAATATTATACTTTTGAAAAAATAAAGTAATCGTAGCGTGCGACTTTATACCGACGCAATGTAGGACAGCATAATATCTAGATAAAAATAAAATTTATTACAATTTCTCTGTGACGCGCCGCAAGTGAAAAATCATGCTTTAATAGCAATGTTGAAATACATCTTTTTGTGTACGAGATGTCGATATTATCCCATAAAAAAATGGACACATTTTTATAAAAAAATGTAATCTCTGTAAAAGCTTTTCATAGCTTTTAAATCGATATTCATAATTCAACAATGAGATATCAAAATTATAAGACGAGTCTCACTTGTATAGTTAAATTCGCTGACTATAGGTGCGAAACTCCACATGAGGAAGAAAAAATTATAAATGTTTGGCATTAGAGTTCTGACACTTTGAGTTTCAATTTATAAATATATCTGTGTATATTCCATCAAACATTAAATATTATTAAATCTCACGAAGTATATAAAGTATACAATCTTCTTTGTTTATATAAATAACATCGATTAACGTTTATTTAAATACCTTGTAACGGGGCAGGATTTAGGAAAATCGAGGTAAAAGTACGCGGACGCGGGGCTAGAACCCACGACCTTAGGATCCAAAGGCGCGCTCCTTAACACTGCGAGCCAACGCCGCACTGGCCTCGACTCAGCTACAGATCCTACCGACTACCTATGCCGGTATCACAGGGATCTACCATTCGCCGACTAGCTTCTAAAATCCGCGGCCGTTATAACCTTTGGGCATTATACCTTTTTAAAAATACTAGTTTGCACACACAACAAAGTAAATCGACCTTTGTAAGTACAATTTAGATTTTAATGCACAAAGTAAAATTTCACTTCTCTAAATACAAATAAAACCAGACATACGCACTGTTTCGTCAAATCCAACAAATGCGCTGTTTTTAAACAATTTGGCCTGCGAGCACGTAAAAAAAAGCGCGGTATGCGCACACACCTGCCATTTCATTCGTTCGCTCGCTTGAATGGTAATCCGCAAGGTATTCATCGTAAATTTAGCCATTAGTTAGACAAGAGTGTGAGTGATTACCAATGGATGGGACGCGAGTTCCCAACCGCTATATAGTCCATGCCATTCCGTAATACAGCCCTGCCCACACGTAAAGGACAAAATTGTAGCTCGAAGCTATTTTGTTTGCGGCGTGCACATGTACGTTGAAAAATTTGTCTGTCAATTCATGCAGCGAAAAAAAAAAAGAAGAGCAGCCCTCGCGCGCACATCGTATATAATTCTCTCGTGCAAATTGCACGAGAATATGTTTAAATTTTTCGACGGGTAATTCAGATGAACAGAAGCTCGGTCCCTGCTTCGAAAACGATTTACAACGCTCGGTGAGAATTCGCCGAGAGAATAACAGTCGGGGAATTAACGTCGCGACGATCGAAAGCTCCACGACGCTCATCATCGATATGCACGGTAGCAGAGAGAATTCACGCAGGGCAGCGCAGAGATATGATAGGCGTCGCTTATATATACAGGTGTGCATCTGTGTGTGGGGATACGTGTGTAAAGCGAGAGTTGCAGAGGCCAGTGCAGTTGCATCTATAGACATTCGCATTTATATGGGCGACGGGTTATTGCGACTACACACCTCGACTGTATCGAGTATTATCAAAGTGGCGTTAATTACTGCAGCGCGCAGAGGCTAATATAATGCCGATTGTGAACGTCCGGCGCGTGTTTGGGTATGCGTCTCTCTCTCTCTCCTTCTCGCCGTTCGACCGTCGAAGAAAAGAGAGCTGTGCGATATTGATAAAACGCTGCAGCAGGCAATTAACTTTGTAAAGCGACGATTGACCTTTTAGCTTTATACACAGTTTTTCAAGCTCCACGCGCGCAAATTGTTTTTCCCCGTTTCCACGCAGGTACGCTGCTGCAGCTTTTTTAACAGGATGGATTAACGGCAAGAGCGGAAATATTTTTGGCGAAAAAGAAAAAGAGGTGGAGAGGTACTTTTTTTACTCGCTGTAAAAAAAATATAGAGGTTTATAATCGTTCGGTTGGCGCACACAGACGCACAGTGTGATTCTGGAAATTACTCTCCCACGATTAATTGCCGAGGTTTTTAGCGATTCTAATAAAGTCCGTGTTTCACAACTTGAAATATGCCTCGGATCTAGAGTGAGCGCACAACTATATATAGAGCAAGAAAGATGGGGCCGTGGGTAGTGAAAAACCATGACGAGCGAGTTGATGAACGATGAAGTGGTTATTATTTACGCTCGTTACTCTTTGCTGATAACGCGTAGAAAGCCACATTCCATATAAAGGTATAGATCTTGTCGAGTGTCGTTCTATTGTGATTCGCTAAAAAGTGAGCGATACAGCGGTATTATCGCACACACCGACAATTATCAAACATTAGATTCGCAAGTATGGCCAATTCATTCTATACGAGAGAGAGAGAGAAGCTTTTGTGCTCTAACTGCTGTGAATAAGTTGAATGGATCTATTTTCATTAGCCACACACTGATTACAGTTTCGAATAAATAATTAACGTGTAATACGCGGTATGCATTTAAACGAAAATGGATTCATAAAATTTTCTTCACGCGACGATTTTAATCACCAATCCGTTCAATCCATTTATAATCTATGCTAATGAGCCTCGCTTGTATATATTACAGTTCCAAATTTAGTAATGAATTAGTATTTAATAACATCGAAAAGCGATAATTTGACGATTGGATAATAAAAGAGTTTAAAGAGTGGAGAACGTTTATTAGCGTCTGCAAAAGTAATTCTTGCAACGCATGAACGAAAATAGGCCATAGAGGAACCTTTGAACCTTTGAATTCTGCTGCGTAACGATTCCTTAGCGCACTTTTTCCGTACCTTCAAAAAAAAAAGAACACAACGAATAATCTATCAAACCTTTTGCACGGCGGGCAACGCAAACCATCAGTTGGGCCGTTAAAATAATTTGTTCGGAATGAATTTTCTCTCCCAGTTCACTCTCGTTCGGCAGAGACACAAATACAAAATACGAGAGAGAGAGAGAGAGAGAGAGAGAGAGAGAGAGAGAGAGAGAGAGAGACGCGTTGCAACGCTCAATTAAAGCCTACCTAAACGACGGGCTCGTTAAATTCACCGCGTGTTACGTGTGCAACGATTCTCCCGCAGTCAGATTCCATTTACTCTGCACGCACATGGTACACACCCTTTCGCGTTGACGAGCAAAGAGAGGGAGAGAGGAAAACAAGAACGTGTCGTTCAAGTGAATCTTTGGGGAGGAAAAATAAACAACGGCAGGCTGTGCGTTTTTAGTCAAATTGTCGCTTGGTATAGGTATATGTATACAATGATCCTCGTCTTTTTCGGGCTGGGATTAAGAGTCGGTACGCGCTGTTTAATGAAACTACGGCTGGTATACGCGAGTGCGATCGAAGGGGAGGGGGGGAGAGGAGAGGAATGGGGGATAGCGAACGCGGCGGTAAAGTATTCAAGAGACCCCATGGCCCATTTCGTTTGAAGTTTATGTCCTCTTCCGCGCCCCGGCTGCTGCTGTACTGTGCTCTGCTGCATAGCTATTTATGCACTGGCTAAATGTCGTTAATAATGCCAACTGAATATCAGCCTCTTCTCTTGCTCCTGCTTCCTCCTTCCCCATACCTCCCGCGTGCGCTTTTCTCTCTCTCTCTCTCTCTCTCTCTCTCTCTCTCTCTCTCTCTCTCTCTCTCTCGCTGAAAATTTACGAGTGATTTGACATTAAATAGATTTACTCGAACGTATGGGACACTGTTTAAAAAGGCGGATCGTTAATTCGTGTTAACGAAGCTACGAGCGAACTGTTAAATGTACGCCTTGTTGACTTTGGTTACAAAAACAGCACTGCGCAGCACGGTAAATTTGCCCGTGTAACACGGGCCTTAAATTACAAAGCTGCTGCAGTCATTCGATGACAAATGCAGCTTCTTTTTGACGTGTAAATCAAACGAAAATATATAAGTAACGAGCCGGTTCGACAAATTTCCGACTTCTCTCGCGCGTAAACCCCCAACTTTTCCGAGAAGGGGGGGGGGGGAGAAAAAAACTATACAGCTTCCGAAAAAAACCGGCATCAACAAATCGAAGATCTCATCGGGCGCAGCGAACTCCCGCAGCAGCAAGCGTGCAATTACGCTCTCTCGGCTCCCGAAACAAAAAGCCATAAAAATCGCGCTCGCACCTCGTCGTCCCGTGAGAGAGAAAGGGAGAGAGAAAGAGGTGAGCGTCATTACAGGAGAGAGGGAACAGAAGCGAAAGAAAAAGGGCTGCCGCCGAGTCTCCGGTAAAAACCAAAGAAAACGCGCGGCTCGGTACGCCGCACATAATTAGACGCCAATCCCCCGCGCTGAAACAAGCAGCATCACGGCCACCGCAAAGCTCGACGCCTCATTTGATCATTGCCGCGCGTATACAACTTCGCATCAATTAGCTTATAAGGGTGAATAAAAAAAAGGCTGCGCAGCTTTTCCGCTCTCTGTATTCTATGGTGGCGGTGCTCGAGTGGGTGGGGAGGGGATAGGGGTAAAATGCAACGCACTCGTAAAGAACGAAGGGCTTGAGAGACAGAGACAGAGAGAGAGAGAGAGAGAGAGAGAGAGAGAGAGAGAGAGAGAGAGAGAGAGAGAGGTGAGAAAAGCGGCCGCCGATCACAGGGTCGTCAGCCGCGAATTCGCGCGGATAATTACAGGCCGAGCTGCTGCTGCTGCTTCTACTACTACTCCTCTGTACTATGACGAAAGAAAGAGAGAGAGAGAGAGAGAGAGAGAGAGAGAGAGAGAGAGAGAGAGAGAGAGACTGTATGTGTATATATACATGGTGAGAGCTGGGCTTTGTAGAGCTAGTCTCACTCTCTCTCCCTCTCCCTCTATCTTTCTCTATCTCTCTCTGTCTCTCTTGTGTCGTTTTCCTTTGTGCAGCGCAACTTGGTGCGGATTATTTAGAGAGCACGGCGGCGGCGGCGGCGGCGGCGACGGCTGCAGCCTTCTCGAATTCTCTCTCTCTCTCTCACTCTCTCGCCTCTTATAGCGGCGGACTCGCGCGTTGTGTTGCATAGTTGTGCTTTCGCGGACGTTGATTAGGTTTGGCTCGGTAGAAAGAAGAATAGCACGGCGCTAGAGAAAGAGAAGGGAAAAGGAAGGGAAAGAGAGAGAGAGAGAGAGAGAGAGAGAGAGAGAGAGAGAGAGGAGCGAGAGTTGGTATAGAGGAAATAAACGGGCTAGTTCTCGGCACTCACTCTTTTGACGGACTTTTAGCCTCTGTGTAAGTCTATGCATGTGTGTGTGTACTTTGTTGGCCGGTGCAGCGCCTCTAGTGCAGAGGGGCACTCGTGTGTATGTATCCCACATATATATATATATATCACATAGAGGAGTACATAGAGAGGAGCGTGTAAGAACCAAGATGCTTAATGTAAATGTATCATATAGCTGTGGAAATGAGTTTTTTCACTACTCCCATCCCGTTTATATGCCGCGTGTATGACGCTTCTCTCTCTCCCTCGCTTTCTGGTTTTCTCTTCGCCTAGCTATATATATAGATATTTAATTCATCGCGACGCGCTCGTCCACGCGAAAGGGACTCTCTTTTTTACGTTTCGTTTGCCGCGTCGGGTGTGCGAGAATATTTTAATGCTCGGCCGATGGCGTAAAATCGAAACGCGCCACGCGTCATGAGTAAATACGATTCTTGGGGCTAATTTTCTGCACATATATACGTGTTGCCGATCAATATTTTTCTCCGGGTTAACGATGCACCGTTCGTCTATATATACATGTAGAAAATTCACGGAATCGATTGCACATTTGTTTATTTCGCTGTTCGGCTTTCGGTTCTTTTTCGTTATTGGACTACATATGTTATTGGTCGTAAGTGTACAGATTATTTTCGTGTCTTTTGCAATGATTAGTCGCAGAAATATTGTCGAAATTGGGTGATAATTGATGTTGCCGATTTTTTAAACGTGTTGTATTATTATACGTTACAAGTTTACCATTCTATTTTCTGATCAATTTTATGCAGTTTTTAAATTATAAGTTTACTTTTAGAAAGTTGATACTTTTATTATTGAGTATTCCTTGTTTCTGACAGGTCGTTAAATTTCGTGTAATTAAAATTGATTAAAATTATAAAAGTTTTTATTTTTTGACTGTTTGATGATTTGCGTGCGTTACACACGCCATGTAGTTCCAAAATGTACGGTCTGGTGTAAAGCTGCTTTTATCATTTTCCGGCATATGTGATTCGTAAGGAGATTTGGTGCACGCGACTCGTATATCTTTACAATACGCATTATTATTCGTTATAATAAACTCGAAAATTTTAAAACAAATTTTTTACTGCGAAGTACTTAGCAAATGAAGTAAACATGGTGTAAAACATTAAATTTTCTAAAAAAAATCTATATTTCACATAAATAAATACACTTTTAAGGAATAGGTACATAATATTAAATAACTTGCGTGTTTACCGTATGCAATTAGATCCTATATGATATGTACACAATGATAACAAACACACAGTGTATAAAATTTAGATCTACACTTGGCATATCTTTAGTTTTACATCCCGAAAAAAGAATATTACCCAGCTATACAATTATAATATGAGTTATCACTGCCATAATGAATTACAAGAGACAAAAAATGACTTGAAAGTATAATACGGTATTTAGTTTTATAAGTTAATCAAAGTTGTCATACCATCAATCAATAGATTAAGGATTTCGTTATAAGGATAGAGGTTTAGGTGATTCCGGTCACTGAATAATTCTGATCATTAATTATTTTATAATATACGAATACTATTTTGTACAATATACTCAATACCGCAGTTTTAAACCAAACTAAAAATAAAAAATTACTTGCATGTTGTGGAAATATTTTTACTGAAAACGGAATGAAGTTTACAAATACTATCTAGTACCAGACAATAATGACATTTTCTAAATTCTAATAATCCGATGATGTAGGTAAACCTATTAATTTTTTTATTTGCAGCTTCAATATCATTAGTATAGTAAACACTGTATATAAACTAATTAAATATTTGATAATTGGTATGAATTAACATTATTACGAACAATAAATATGTAACGTAAATAAAAAGTACCTGTCTGTCATTACTCGCAATCTATCCCATATACTGGGTAATTTTTCTATGCAAAAGTTCTCTCACCGGCGCTTAAGAGATTATAATTCAATTCCCGTACGGGCGCGTACTTTGAAAAAGCGACTATATGGTAAGCCGAAATGTTGCCACTGTTAAGTAAATCAGAAGCATGCATCTCCGCGTATTTCGGCACTGAACGTATATTGGACGACTAGCAATAGCAAAGATTCATAGTGCCGTAACACTACTATGGCACTCTCTCATTCTCTCTCTCTCTCTCTCTCTCTTGTTCATGACGGCACTTCGTAATGGCGGGATTCTCAGAACCGCATATAGCCAAATGTATTACGTCACGACGTCGAGTATCTATGCTCGAAATACTTTGGCCTTTGAGAGATTTGGTAACGGATTCCATTTTTATTCAGCAATTTCGAGGCTACAAAGGACGAAATATTTCTTCCTAATGACAATATAACGTCTATTGAAACATTTAATATATGAGCTTGCATTCCCTCGGTGCATGCGATCGAACTTCCTTGACCTTATTTGGCTTTTCATATATAGTTTAGAATATATCGCCGACTCGATAGAAAAAGGATCATGTTCAAATTTCGGTTTGGAATAGATTCTATATCTTGTGAACACGCTACTTTCTGTCAGTAGAAATTGCATAAATGTGAAATTTTACATGAAAATTTTTATATTAACACTTTGTTCTTAATCTAAATTACACTTAGATGAACAAAAAAAAGGATAAAACCTTTAACAAACTGAAATTTGAGATAGAACCTATTTCCATCGTGACAACGATACATATAGATGATACTGGGGATAATTAACCCAAGTAAAAATTAAACGAACAAGAACGTATGATTATTTTTGTTCGTTGCAGGGTAGTACATCCGAGGAGGCGAAGTTCAAGATCGTGAAATCTTTACGAGGTCTTTGGAATATACAGTTCAAGTTGAATGTAGTGCAACCGATATAAAAATATTGGAATTCCACATATCGTGAGGAGGAAGAAAAAGAGAGCTCCTTACTTTTCTTCTCCCTTTCAAAATTGTTTTTGGCGAAAAGGCGCGGCTACGAGCTACGAGACAGGTAACACAAAAAATAAGTTGTAAGAAGAGGAACGATAGTCTACATTTGTTTTCGATGCATATGATGCAGTATGAATAAATATTATTCCATTTGGGATCAGTCGACCATGCGATAACGCAATATTTAAATAGAGAAGCCCGGGATATTTGATGAGAACAGTTTTGACAACTTCACATCAACGCCAAAGATAACAAGTCAGGCAACTGATATTTCTGCAAAATGAAAACTAATGTTTGTTTACATGTATATATAACATCGGGAAACGCATTGTACTGATTTATATTAGCAGTACGGCACCGATGCCATGGCTTATATATCTTTTTGTGGAATCCTATGTAAATAAGGCCGTATTTACATTAATTTTCATACAATTATAGATAAAAGGATTCGAAGCTGAAATTTTTCGATATCTCTCGTGCATCACAACTTATAAATATGCATACAGCAAATTGACCTAGCGAAAAAAAAGTCTAAAAGTAAAAAAAAATCATTAGAGCTTTCATTCACTTCTGAACTTCGATAATACGTGAATCGAGAATAATACCTATAGAAACAAAAATTTTTAACTAAAATATGGACACCATATCTTATGATTTCACGGAAGTAGTCAATACGAAATTTGCAATTTGGCGATATTTTTGTATCCTGAACTTCTGTATATATGAACGCATAAAAAATACGAGTCGGAAAAACCCGTAACAGAATTTCAAAAAGAGCAGAGCTAAAAAGAATGCAGGTGAATATACATAGGCAGACTTTTCTTGCTGCACAAGCTTCTATTTCAATCAAACGAAAAAAAAGCGTACAGTTTATTCGGACTCACCTTGCACTGAACGGTAAAACGCTTGCAAAAAAGTTCATCTCTCAAGCTCGCGAGCGAGACAAAAAAGTGCAGATGTATATATACATTCACGCGAATCGCAGCAATGATTTCAAAGACGAAATAAAATCTAACACGCGCATTCAATGTATGGAATCATGATTAATTGGTACTGTGCGTCGTTTGTTTGCCACTGTTTGATATCATATATCGAAAATTTATATAAATAACACCAGAAAGCATCCAATTACAATAAGCTGCCCGCTCGGCTTCTTTCTTTCTCTCTCGGATTCAATACATATAGACGTATAGATACATAAGACCAAGTATATAGCACGGGCACAATAACGACTGAAACTGCAAGGACTCGCGTATATATATATACACACACACACATATATAT